>CAUYSK010020149.1:0-66823 GCA_963575035.1 Avahi laniger
ATACCACAAGATGAAGAACACTAATATTTTGGAAAATTATACTTGTTGCTTGTACAAATAATGTAGGACAATATGAAGTAAAGTAAAAACACAGCAATAGGATAAATATCAGATACGAGTGGTAAACTGTTAACTTCATTAAAAATGAAGATGAAGGGAGTTAAAATTGCCAAAATATTTTTCAAATCCTGATACAGAAGAGTAAACTGTGGAAATAGGTATTCTGTGATTTTCAGAGTCTTTTTTTTTTTACAAATTCTCTGACACTTCTTTCAGAAATGCATGCAGCAGCAGTTAGGGAAGAAAAAAATACATATTTCCAAATTGCTAATCTTAAAAAACTGAAAAACTTATATTCCACAAATGTCTGCTTTGGCAACATAGGAAGAAGACAAATTTTTAAAAATTATGTTTTAACCATTTCAAATAGCATAATTATTATAATACCTTTTCTTCAGAAAGTTGAGATGATACTGTATTTCTTCTTTTTCCCTAATAGTTTTACTTAAAATTGTTCTAGAAAAGAAAAAAAAGATTAAATAAATAGTAGTCTGAGACACAAATAATATAATCTGTGTATTTTTTCCCTCTGATTTCTCTCGAGTGCTTCTACTCACTAGCTAGGCAGAATCAATCACTTTTGCTTTTATATTAAATGTATTTTAAGCAGAGATACAATGAAAAATAATTTTTTTAAAACCACATGTATTGTAATTTATATGCCTGGCTCTTCAGATGGAGTTCAGCTCCATGATGGCAGAATTCTGTCTAATTTTCCTTGTGTCTTCTCTACCATGGCAGCTTCTATACAAAGTGTCCCTTTGAACTTAACTTCTTCCTAAAGAATTCCTATTGACAGAATAAGTTAAAATTTTACAGATAGCAGGTGGGGCCACAAAGACTTGCTTTTTATTTCACTGATAGAATCTCAAGTTTTTAAAATTAACAAAGACTTTTTTGCTAAAGGCTAATGCCACCATAAGACATTAAACATAATTCTTCTGAAATAGAAAAATACTCTATCACTTAAAATAAATAGTAATATTTAGAAGGATAATGTCCATAGGAAACACATTAAGTGGAAACCAAAAGAGTGAAGTGGAAACCAAAAGAGTGAAGTGAAAAAATTTTATACTCACATTATTACTGATTCCATTATAGTTTGCAAATGGTCTCTGCTACTCTTTGAAAGAGGTTGCCAGGTTTTTCTCTTGTTGGATGCTATCTTTATCTGTTTTACATTAGTATGCTTTGTTTGTCCTGTCATTGATAATAGAAAAGACTATAGTCAATCCAGAAGTTTGCATGTTTCACTTAAAAGGTGATTTTTTTAATCTAAAAGTTTATGGAAAATTATGAGAACAAAATATTATAGAATTGTATAAACTGTTTAATGTACTTTTTATTACATAGCCATAACATGCTACATGTTGAATATGAACATATCTATTGTTACGTTAGCCAAAATACTAGGTGATATTGCAATATAAACCCCAAATAAATAATTTAAAGTGAAGAATCAAGATATAATTACTCAAAGTTTGGTTCTCAGAAATGACCTGAGTTCTTTAAAAACATTATTGAGAAGATTAGAGAACTATTTCTACCAAATGTTGGATGGCAACTGGAACAAAATAGACTAATTAAGCCACAAACAGATTCAGTGTTAACTATGTTGTTGGTCCTGTTCTACTTATAAGGGATACACAAAGGAGATATAGTGTTGGCTCTCATGAAGACCAGTTTTGGAGAGAAGAAATGTTAAACAAATTACAGGTGTGCAATGGAAGTATAAAACTAGAAGACCTAACCTGGTCTTCGGTGAGGAGAGGTAGAGAATCCTTCCATGAAGAAATGATGTTTAAGCAAAGACGACTACTCCAAACTAATTTACTCCGAACAAACTTAGATAGTGGTTCCAAACTAATCTATATAGAACAGAAAGCATATTCATCTTGAAGAGAAATTAGTAATGTTTGTCTTTATATCACAGATCATTAACAATTTAGACTATGGGCCACTTTGATTTTCTCTAGTTCCTATTAACTTAGTGGCATAGAAGCCTCCACAGTATTTTGCCACAGGTGTTAAGTAGAATTTCAGTTGACCAAAATAACTGACTAACCAGGACTATTTATTTTTGCAAAAATGCAAAGGTAGCTGTTTATTACTATCTTTTGCTTTTGCAAAACTCATAAACAAGATGCTGAAAAATTTTTAATAAATACAGAGAGCTGGAGAAAGCAGCGGGTTAACAAGATAATAAAAAAGATATACCTTCAGAAGACAGATGCTTTGGATGATTTTTCTTTCTTTTTGCTGTGCTTCTAACCTAGAGGGAGAAACACATGCATACACACACAGAATTAAACATGAGATAAAATGAGATTGCTTTTATAATAGATTTATCATGTACGTTGAAGAGTATTCACATAACTTCTGGTAGGCAGAAAAATGTGCATTGTCACCTCTACAAAAGAAAGGTGTGTATCACAGGCAGAGGATATAGTAAATCAATTCTTGGACAATGGTGATAATAATTAAGTTTTATAAAGTGTCAAAGAATGTTTTAAATAAACCATTACTCATTTTGCCTGTGAAATAGTGTTATATACTTTACCTGCAAAACAAATATAAACATTGTCTAATAAGCAGGCTAAACAAAAAAAAAGTTTGATTAATTCATTTGTTTTAAGAGACAGGTAAAGTTATGGTAGGAAGAAGCTAATTCCTCCCAAACTATTTGTTCTCTATTCTAATAAAAATATCCTCCGTGAAATGATAGATTCTCTTGTTTTTTAATATTTAAATGCTATAAGAATTTGTACACTTTATTCTTAATTTTCCCATTTAAACATCCTTAGTAATGTCCCATGACCCTCTCTTTCTCAAAGAAGTTCATAGTCAATACTAATTTTTAGAAATTGAAGTAAATAATAGTTTTTATCTGAGAATTTTACAAATCATGCTACAAAAGCTTCCATACAATGATATGAATTGCTATAATTTGTGGTAAAACTGAGCCTTAGTCTTCATATACTCTTTCCATAAAATAGACATTATTTCTAATCCAAGAGTACTAAATGATAAACTTGGAATTTTCATTACCTCTTTCTCTGACAACTCTACTTCCTCATCATCAGCTTTTCTTTTTGGATTTCTTTTTAAGTGTTGAGACTTTTTCTTGGAAGCATTTGGTTTATCAGGCATCTTGATCTAAACAGAACAATTAAAAAAAAAACAACTCCATAAAGACAAAAGAACATAGGAAAATGCTAAAGCTTTGCACAATATTTTCTTTAAAAAACTCCTTATAAATGTTCCAAATTCTCCTTTTAAGAAAAAAATCATAACAAAAGTTTGGGGTAGTATTGTGTGTTTTTAAACATTTATTTAAAACAAGTAACTTTGGCTCTCATCAGAATAAGGATATCTAATTCAATTTCATTCCGAGAAATTACTTCCATTTGTATGGCTTAAAAAATCATTTAAAAATGTTTTTGCATCTCTTACTTTGTACTCCCTTATATAATAACATTATTTCCATGTTTAAATCCAAGAAAATGGAAATATAAAGTGGTCACAGATGATGTCAGTTTGAGCAATAATATCCTGATCTTCTCATTTTAAGTAATGGATTTACCATTACTCAATTTTTGCCAAAGACAGGAGGAGATAATTTTTAGGATTATAGCACCAATCTATGTTGTGGAAATTCGGTGATAGTCTGCCACTCATAAGGATTTAAGCAGTAACCCTACTTGTGTTATGCGCATTTTAACAGGAGTACAGAAGTATACTGATTACTTTGTCCCCCCACAAATTACAAAACACACGTGGGAACACAGAAAAATGCTAAAGCTTTGCACAACATTTTGTTAAAGAAAGTCATAAATGTTTCAAATTCTCCTTGGGAATGTCAATGACAAAATTTAGAATAGCTCCTTTTCTCTCTCTAATAGCCCTTTATTACCAAACTCTTTTCTGATAAAAGGAACAAAGGAATGGGTTAGTTATTTTTGCATTAGACCACAAGAAGTAGATGGCTTAGAATTTAGGTACAATACACAAGGAAACATGTATATACACATAACACATATATACATATGTGTGTGCACATGTATTTTTCTAGGCATGTATGGCTAGATATATAAATTATTCTTTTTCTAAAAATTCAAAATTAATTGTACTAATACAGTTTAATTTTATATGCAGATTTACAGACAGACAATAAAGGGATACTCTGGATAAATCTATTTCCTCAAATTTTAAAAGCTTCAAACTTTCTTTTTTTTCAGTTAAGACTGAAATCAATAGTTAGAAAGAATTAACTGAAAGATCACAACCTACATTTAGCAACTACATGTCAGATCAGTTATAAAAAGCAGTAGAAGGCAAACTATCATTTTACCCTGTTTTTGAACAATGCAGTACCTTACTTTAAATCCAGTCTCTATCCTCTGTTCCATTTCTAAAATGCCTAATTCTATTCTCAATTTGACATCCATACCCCCATACTTCCTCTACTTAAAAATCCATCCGCATGAGAGAGTTTCACTTGTGGATCTCTGCTGGAAAGGCTGACACATGCAGCAGGTTGTTCACTGAATAAGAGCATTCAGGTCAGGGAACAAGTGACAGCTGAGATTTTAGATTAAAAATGTGACAAATTCTTTCCCACTAGTGTTTAATGAGAGATAGAGTCTATGTACCCTTGTCTTAAATCTTGGCAGACAGCAGCTGTGTGAGCAGAAGAATATGGTAAAAGTGATTCTGTTCCAGGTTAGACATCAAGAGACTGGAGGCTTCACCTTCCTCTTGTTTGGAACCCAGCCACCAACATACGAGGAAAGCTAACATGGAGAGGAACCAAAACCCCAGGCAAAAATCCTAGCTGAGTTTCTAGCCAACAGTCAGCACCAACTTGCCATCCTGGTGTATGTAGCTGAGTCAATGTGTTGCAGCTCACACTGCATGGACAAGACATGAGCCAGCCCTGTTAAGTTCCTTCCAGTACCAAATTTTGGAACAAAATGATTGATTAAAAAACTCACCCCAATACCTATCGTATAACATCCAAGCTCTTTACCATGCCATTTACAGTCCTTAACAATCCAACCTGCCTAGCTTTTCATATTTCTCTCCTACTACTACTCCTTAATCAAATCTCCCTCTCTAGCTAGCTTTGATGATTTTCTGAACACACTGAGTAATTCTGCCTCCCATGAACATATTGTATCCTCTACCTGAGCTGCTCTCTCCTCATCTCTGCCTACTCTCTCAGGTGAGCCACCTTCTTCCCAAAGCCTTCCTAACCACTCCACTTCATTTCTCTTTAAAAGTTTGCAGGTTCTATGGTCTCTCTCATTTGGCATTTATTTATAGTTTGGTTTTAATTATTTTTTCTTGATGTTCTTTATTCAGTAACATGTAATTCAGTGCTACTCCAAATTTGGTTCACAAAACCGGCATAATCCTTTTATGTACAGAAATTCAGAGTAATCATTTAGAGACTTTTATAGCAATTTGACAGGGTAATTTTATGTATGTTGAATCTAACCATAAAATAATTAGTCCTTATCTTTTGAAACTTGTTTTTCAGTAATTAAGATTTAAAAAAAATACTTTGTCAGAGCAGTTTTAGATCTGCAGTAAAACTAAGCAGAAAGTACAGTCTCCATATACCCTCTGTCCATCCCCATTCCCTGCAAGCTCCCCCACTATCAACATCCCACCAAAGTGGAACATTTGCCATAACGGATGTTATGTATCAAGTACATTGATACCTCATGTCACCCCAAATCCATTGTTTACATAAGGGTTTACTCCTAGTGTTGTACATTCTAGAACTAATTCACTTTTGACTAATAATTTATTTTTAATTGCATTTATGTAAGTATCAGTTATGACTGATTAGAAATAAAAAAACAAACAAAATTGGTCCCTTATCACAATTTCAGAAGTACCATTTTCACTGATACCTACTTGAGGCAATAGATCATAGAGCAAAAAGTTTCTCAACCACAGCGCTATTTTGGATAGGATAGCTTTTTGTTGTGGGAAGCTGCCCTGTGCACTGTAGGATGTTCAGCAGCATTTCTGGTGTCTACCCACCAGATATCAGAATCCCTCCAACTCCCAGACCCAGTAGTACCTACCAAAATCATCTCCAGACAATGTCAAATGTCCCCTGGGGCAAAACTGCCCCAGGTCGAGAAGCACTGCCATAATGGTTAAGACTAGTCCAAGGATGAAGATAAACTGTCCAAACTCTAAATCCTGGCTCTGCCACTTAATTAGCTCTATATCCTTGGGCAAGCAAATCAACTCAGTTTCCCCACTGGTAAAATGGGTTAATAAAAGTACCAATATCAAAGACTTTTGTAAAGTTAAAATGATTTAGTACAAAATATATAAAGTGCCTAGAATAGTACTGGAGACATGGTAAGAACATAGTAAACAAAAGCCACCATTTCTATCACTGTTGGGCTAGTTGCAGTATATATAAAAACAAATAGAAATTTTGTTCTGTTCTTAGATCCACAGGAAACCATAGCCTAGTGGTAGTGGGTAGGTGGAGACAGATATGAAAACCATTACTATATATAATGTGATAAAAATGTTATAAAAGGGACAAGTGAGTGAATAATTACCTCAAATTGGTATGTGTGGGAATGTACAGGCACACTTTGTTTTATTGTGCTGCACTTTACTGCACTTCACAGACATTACATATTTTATAAAGTGAAGGTCTGTAGCAACCCTGGGTGCAACAACTCTGTCGATGCCATTTTTCCAACAGCATGTGGTCACTTCCTGTCTCTGTGCCACATTTTGATAATTCTTCCAATATTTCAAACTTTTACATTATTATTGTATCTGTCATGGTGATCTGTGAGCAGTGATCTTTGATGTTAGTATTGTAATTGTTTTAGCACCACAAACCACACCCATATAAGATGGCAAACATAATCAAGATACGTGTTGTGTGTTCTGGCTGCTCTACCAACCAGTTGTTCCCCATCTCTCTCCCTCTCCTCAGCCTCCCTATTCCCTAAGATACAATAATATTGAAATTAGGCCAATTAATAACCATACACTGGCCTCTAAGTGTTCAAGTGAAAGGAAGGGTGCCATGTCTTTCACTTTAAATCAAAAGTTAGAAATCATTAAGCTCAGTGTGGAAGGCACACTGAAAGCAGAGGCAGGTTGAAAGATAGGCCTCTTGTGCCAAACAGCCAAGTTATGAATGCAAAGAAAAGGTTCTTAAAGTGCTACTCCAGTGAACACATGAATGATAAGAAAGTAAACAGCCTTATTGCTGATATGGAGAAAGTTTAGTCTGGATAGAAGATCAAACCAGCCACAACACTACCTTAGCCAAAGCCTAATTCACAGCAAGGCCCTAACCCTCTTTAATCCTGTGAAGGCTGAGAGAGGTGAGGAAGCTGCAATAGAAAAGTTTGAAGTTAGCAGATGTTGGTTCATGAGGTATAAGGAATGATGCTGTGTCTGTAACATACAAATACAAGGTGAAGCAGCAAATGCTAATGTAGAAGCTCCAGCTAGTTATCCAGAAGATGTAGCTAGCTAACATCATTGATGAAGGTGGCTACATTAAATAAAAGATTTTAATGTAGACCAAACAGCCTTCTCTTGGAAGAAAATGCTAGCTAGGACTTTCATCGCTAGAAAGAAGTCAATGTCTGACTTCAAAGCTTCAAAAAACGGACTGACTCTCTTGTTAGAAGCCAATGCAGCTGGTGACTTTAAGTTGAAGCCAATGCTCGTTAATCATTCTGGAAATCCTAGGACTCTTTATTCTACTAAATCTACTTTGTCTGTATTCTGTAAACGGAACAACAAAGACTGGGTAACAAGCACATCTGCTTATAGCATGGTTTACTGACTACTTTAAGCCCGCTGTTGAGACTGACTGCTCAGAAAAAAGATTCCTTTCAAAACATTACTGCTCATTGACAAGGTACTTGATGGAGATGTACAAGGAGATGATTGTTTTTATGCCTGCTAACTCGGTATCTATTCTGCAGCCCATGAATTGCAGCCATTTTGACTTTCAAGTCTTATTACTTCAGAAATATATTTGTAAGGCTATAGCTATACTAGATACTGATTTCTTTGATGGATCTGGGAAAAGTAAATTGAAAAACTCTGAAAAAGATGTGCCATTCTACATGTCATCAAGAACTGTGTGATTCATAGGAGGTCAAAAGGAATTTGGAATTAGTTGATTCCAAGCCTCATGGATGACTTTGAGGAGTTCAAGACTTCAGTGGAGGAAGTAAATGCAGATGTGGTGGAAACAGCAAGAGAACTAGAATTAGAATTGGAGCCTGAAGATGTAACTGAATTGCTATTATCTCATGATAAACTTGAGTAGATGAAGAGTTGCTTCTTAGGGATGAGCAAAGAAAGTGGTTTCTTAAGATGGAATATACTCTGGTGAAGATGCTGTGAACACTGTTGAAATGAAGACAAAGGATTTAGAGTATTCCATAATCTTATTCGATAAAGCAGCAGCAGGGATTGAGAGGACTGATTCCAATTTTGAAAGTTTTACTGTGGGTAAAATTCTTTCAAAGAGCATTGCATGCTAAGAAATATTTTGTGAAAGAAAGAGTCAAAAGATGCAGCAAATTCACTGTTATCTTATTTTAAGAAATTGCCACAGCCACTCAAACCTTACCAACCACCACCTTTAGTCAGCAGGCATCAAATCAAGGTAAGACCCTCCACCAGGAAAAAGATTATGATTGACTGAAGGCTCAGATGATCATTAGCATTTTTTAGCAATAATGTATTTTAAAATTAAAGTATGTACAATGTTTTTCTTAGACAATGCTGTTGTACACTTATTAGGCTATATTATAGCGTAAACATCACTTTTTTATGTATTGGGAAGCCAGAAAATTTGTGTGACTTGCCTTATTGCAAAATTCACTTTATTGCAGTGCTATGGAACCAGTCCGGCAATATCTCCGAGACACGCTCGGGCAGTTATTCAGATGAAAAAGTATTCTGTGAATTACATTTTGAAATATTTAGCCAGAAGGAAGGGAAATGAGGTGTTCAGGAGAAAACAGCAAAACGGGGATGACAGGACAGCTCAAAAGAAACTGGTGTGTTCTGGGATCCGAAAAGTTCAGCGAAGCTTTTAATCGGCATAGGAGGAGTGAGAAGAAATAAGGCTGAAACGGTAGTTGGTGGCGATACTATATACTGTAAGAGAGAGGAAGGCACCATAGGTTGTCCTGTTAACCTTACCAGCTTGTCGAAACTCGTGGAAATCAAGTATTTCAATCTAGACCGCTACGTGGACAGAAGAGGTGGGCATAACGTCTGCAAAACAGAAACAGAAAAAGACATTAATCTCTAAGCCTGCACTTCGCAGCATGCACTACTGGCTGCGGGAGAGATTCACAAATGAGGACAAGGATGATATGGGGGAAGTAGGCAGGAACTATGTATGGCTTCACTCCCTCCTCGCAAATCAACTACCTCAATCAGCAACCCCAAATGGCAGATCTTCAAGAACATCTGTCATCTCCCATTGAAAAAATCCCCTCGCGCTCCTCAAATACAAACCGCAGAGTTTGCCACAAACGCGTTGGCCACAAAGCTCATCCCCTAACCTGGATCCCCCAGCAGGTTAAGCGATTTCACAGCTCACCACTGAATGAATCCTCTCGAACCCTTCGGCGAGTCGCGCTCAGACTGTTTCGCGCCTAAACAATCCAAAGCGGAAGAAAACCGGAAGTGGGCGGGAAGAGAGCGGAAACGCCTGTGGCAGGAGGCGGGCCCTCTAGCTGTACCCGTCACGCCATCAGGAGCGCGCCCGCGAGAGCGCAGTTAGATTGGCTGGAGGGAGGGAGGTGTCGGCCTACGCCCGCTGCCTCCTCTGGCTGGAGTCGGCGTTTGCGCGGTGCGTGGGTGTTTGTTGTGGGGAAGTCCAAGTGTGTGGGCCTCTGACTAGTGAGGCTGGGGGCGCGCAAGTCCCGCCGCCCTCTCCCATTGCGGAGTCCGAAACAGGCCAGCCAGTGAGTAGGACTGTGCGCATTTAAGATCCTTCCGTGTTTGTTTTTTTTTTTGGTTCCTCTCTCTTCTCTACCCCTATCCTTTGAGCTTCTGTCCTTTCCTTATTTACTTTCCTCCTGTGACGGGATCCCACTCTCCTCTGTCTTCTCCTTTAGATTCTCACCACGACCAGCCTCTCATTTTTGGCCAGATCCTTGGGAATTCGGAGGTGCTTTTAACAGCTCGAAGGCCATACTCCATCTTCTCTGGCTACCCAGGCACCCCGAGGTGCTGCCATAGGCAAAGGTCACTTCTTGTGCGGTTCCAGAGGCGTGCGCCTGCTCCATGGCTGCGTCCCTTCTAGGATGTGTCTCAAGTTATTGTTAGGGTTTTTGTAAAACTTGGCAGGACTAAAAGTGATTTTCTGTATGTAAGTGGTGTTAAGGATGAGGCGTGGAATAGGAAAGACAGGTCTAAATTGGCATAAAAGCGTAAATTGCTAACTTGCTCTCAGTTTTGTCTAGAAAGAAAGTGGTCTTTCAGAACGTCGAAGCCCCGGATAATAGATATGTGTAAGGTTTTAAACCATTTGATAACTTTCTCCCGATATGGTTTCGTGTTTAATGATTTACTTATGCTAATATTAAATACAATTTGCATGCCCTTTGTTTCCATCTCTGACCCAAATTGGTTTAACACTGGACATGGGAACCTTTCTTGAAGTATTAATGTGGAACCCCATGTCAGCAGTCAAAACTTGAAAGTTATTTGGTGCAGTATTTGTTTTCTCTTACGGATAGTTTTTGGAGGTGTGAGAGCGGGCTTCATGGATTCTGTTTAACATTTTCTAATCATGAATAACTTATATTTGCTTTGCATGTTGCTTTTACTACTTGAGGCCACTCTTGATGGGTCTTCCGAGAGAAAATTCAGAAGTCCTATTGCCATCAACAATAGTTGTGTTCTTATCTGAAAATGGTGTCTATTTCCAGCCTCCACCAATTTACATGTGATTTTCAGGAAGCCACTGTTACATAGGCTTCTTTCCTATCATTTGTCTAGGTTTAGGAAAGCCTCACAAGTATTTTGTGTGAAATGGGTATGATATTTCCTGTCAGCAATCTAGTCTCAGGTAGTTTTATATTATTACTACTGAAACAATTCAGTTGTAACTTATTTTTCTCAACCACCTTTTAAGCTAATAAATGTAGTGGATGGCTTGCAAATAAATGGATGACAAGGACTCATAGATTTAGTAGAATAAAAATCATAATAGCTTCAAAAAACAATGGGAGTTGTTTTTGTTATGTTTCCATTTAGACTTTGTTCTGTGCACTTTTTACCTGGTTGAACATATTGCATTTGCAATTATATATACTGCCTCTTTCACTTAATACTTTTGAGCCTTTCTCCTTTTATAGAAACTATGCATAACATAGTTTTAGCTTTTTACTTATATATAATATTCTTACAGAAAGTGCACATAACATAATTGTACAGTTTGATGAATTTCCACAGAATACATCTATGTAATTGGCATTCAGATCAAGACCATACCCCAAAAGTGCCCCTCTGGCTCCCTTTCTGTACTAGCCACCATAAACTACTCTTCTGACTTCTGACGTTAAAGATTAGTTTTGCTCATTTTCTAAGCATATTTCAATAGCTACATAAAATTCTATCATTTATGTATGCTGTAATCCACTTATTCTTATGTTGTTAGACATTTATGATTTTTCTAAGTTTTCTCTATTACAACTAAAACTGTAGAGAACATCTATTTTATTTATTGTTACAATAGCTTTCCCAGGAGTGATGTTCCTCGGCAGAATGGAGGAACTTTTTATTACATTGACAATTTCCTTTCCAAAGTAGTTAAAACAGTTAATACTCCCACCAGTGGTTTATGTCTCTTGTTTTATGACCCCATCATAGGTGTTGAGTATTCATTTCCTTTAAGCTTCACTAAATTGATAAGTAAGAAATTTGTGTCTCAATATCTTTTAAAACAATTGGCTCCATATGTTTAAGCTGTATGACTCTCACAAGTATTTAGTCATTGAAGTGAACAACTGCTTTGCTGGTAGGATTTGATCAAGCCACTTTATATCTTTATTTCTCTGAACTTCAGTTTCTACATCTGTAAAATGATGAAACTCGACCTGGTCACCTAGTATAGTGTAGTCTGTGCTAGTTATCAGGCATATACAGCTCTAATGTTGGAGCAGTTTATAGAGTAGCAGAGAAGTAGATTACTGAAGAGGCCTTTTAGCTCATCTTGTGGGTTCAGGGATGGGTTGTGAGCCTATTACTTAAATGCAAAGACTTTGAAACAGGCTGCCTAGGTTTAAATGCTGACTCTTCAGTGCCTTAGTTTCCTAATCTATAAAAAGGGGATAATATAATTTTAGTTCCTACTTCTTGGTGAAAGACACCTGAACTTGAAAGTTTATTGTAGCACAATTGACAATCGCAAAGATGTGGAATCAACCTAAGTGCCCATCAATTCATGAATAGATTAAAAGAATGTGGTATATATACCATGGAGTACTACTCAGCCATAAAAAGGAATGAAATAATGTCTTTTGCAGCAACTTGATGGAATTGAAGACCATTATCCTAAGTGAAGTATCTCAGGAATGGAAAAACAAACACCACATGTAATAACTGAGAGCTAATCCATGAGCACACAGGGGCACAAAGAGATAAAAGGTCATAGGAAAGGGAGGAGGGGAGGGTTAGAAACCTACTGTTGGGTACAGTGAACACTATTCGTGTGATGGGCATACTAAAAGCCCTGCCTTAAGCATTATAAAAGGTATCCATGTAACAAAAACCTTTGTACCTACTTAATATTTTGAAATTTAAAAAAAATTTAAAAAGTAAAACACACATAAAAAATTGAAATTGCTACTCTATGTGAAGACTTTATAGCTTTCTGTGTGCCTGGCACATAGAAACTGTGCATTTTGGAGATAGTACCTTAGCTAAATTAGCCAAAGAACAACATTCTAGGAAGAAGGAAGAGCAAGAACAAATTCACAGAACTTTGACATATGCAGTGAACTGTAGCTGGCCCATTATTTCTAGAACACAAAATGTGTAGAAAGGACAAAGACAGAGATGAATCTGAAAGACAAGCAGAGACCAGGTCATGAAGGCCTTGAATGCCTCTTTGCCTTGTTCACTGCCTTTTCTCTGTCACCCAACATAATGCCTATTATAAATTAGGTATTTAATAAAAGGAAAAGCATTTTGAATGAGAAAAGTTAATTTAATTGGAAGGCTATACTGCATCCACAGGATGCAGAACCTTTGAAAAATTTCACAGAGAGTGTGACATAGATTTTCATTGGTGTCGTTGTGTAGAATGGACTAGAGGGGGCTGAGACTGTGGTAGGTAAGAGGGTACTGAGGAAGAAGACTGAAACTAGAATGCAGATAATAATTATGGAGAACAGGTGCCAAAGTTATAAAATATTAGGTGCAGGAAGCAGAAAAGGGGAAGAGATGAAATCATACTAATATCCCTCTTCCCTCTCTTTTCTTTTCTCATCAGTAGCTCTTATTTTTCCACCCTCTTCTAAATGTATATACTCTGTGTTTCTTTTCTAGGTCTGTTCTTGTTCCTGTTGGGTATTTCCATGCTCCACCATGTTGAGGGCTAAGAATCAGCTTTTTTTACTTTTCCCTCATTACCTGAAGCAGGTAAAAGAGTCATCAGGATCCAGGCTCATATGGCAAAGACTTCTACACCAGCAACAACCCCTTCACCCAGAATGGGCCTCCCTGGCTAAAAAGCAACTGAAAGGCAAAAATCCAGAAGACCTAATATGGCGTACCCCAGAAGGGATCTCTATAAAGCCCTTATATTCCAAGAGGGATACTAAGGACTTACCTGAAGAACTTCCCGGAGTGCAGCCATTCACACGTGGACCATACCCTACCATGTATACCTTTAGGCCTTGGACCATTCGCCAGTATGCTGGCTTTAGTACTGTGGAAGAGAGCAATAAGTTCTATAAAGACAATATTAAGGGTGAGATTTTAAAGTAAAACATAATATTTATGATAAGATATATACCTCCTAATCTTGGGTTTTTTTGAGGGGAGGCTGTTTAATTTCTGTAAAGATGGTATTCACTTTATACTTTTGTAGTTAAAGACTATCTATACTCTGAAAAAATGGATGTTTTTCAACTTCCATGGTCAAAAAGATAAATGGGTTGGAATAAAGTGCTAAATTCTTGAAAGTAAGTAACACTTAAATACACACTGTTTAAATGGAATTAAGTGAGGTAAGGTTGCATGAAGAAAAGAGACATTGGCTTTGCCTTGGAAAAACTTAACATTGTCAGGATAGGAATTGGAAGTGAAGATAGCTGTCTTCAACCTGTGGCCTTAAGGCCACACGTGGCCTTCTAGGTCCTTAAGTGCAGCCTTTTGACTGAATTGAAATTTTACAGAACATATCCTTTTATTAAAAGTGGTACAACAGAGAAAGATGAAGCTTTTCTTCCCTTCTTTGGTGCTGAAAAAAGAGCAATCTTGAAATCAGAAGGCCACAGGTTCCCCATCCCTGGATGCTCAAAGAAAGTACTAAACAAATGATAATGTGGTTCAAATATATTCAGTGCAATCTGGTACTCATTCTCTGAATATCTTAATATTTCTTCTTTCTGATCTATAATAAAATCATGTTTGAATGCTAAACCTGAGAATTTATAAATTTCTGTTACTCATGGAGGGTATACTTATATTTAGTGTAGGCTATTTTAGTTATTTAAAAATTTTGTATGACTGTCATAATTCTGTTTCCTAGCATATTTGAATAGCCAAGATATCCTGTTATGACCATATTAGATAAAAGAACAAAAAAAGTAAGTAAGCATATAAATACTAAGTTATGTTAACTATGAACAACCAGATCTTTTCATGAATTTTAGAAATATTTCAGTCAAAAACTGTTAAGACAAAACATGATTTGGTGCTTAAGCACCAAATATTCAGATAAACATAAGATGAGTGAGGTATTGTGTTCCTTCCATTCTTTTCTGTAGTGACGTCAGGAATTCAACTTGTGCATTTTAGCACATGGGAAACAGCTAACTCTTAGGAAATGAAATATCTTTATTTAAATTTGTTTTGACATGTAAGAACATAAAAATATTTTGTTATAAAAGTATGCTATGATGAGATAAATTAACACTTTTAGTAGTGTTAAAGTAAATCAACTTACATTGACGCCAGACTCTTTAATCTTAGATTATTTTTCTTTATATATTTAGCTGGTCAGCAGGGATTATCAGTTGCCTTTGATTTGGCAACGCATCGTGGCTATGATTCAGACAACCCTCGAGTCCGTGGTGATGTTGGAATGGCTGGAGTTGCTATTGACACTGTGGAAGATACCAAAATTCTTTTTGATGGAATTCCTTTAGAGAAAATGTCTGTTTCCATGACCATGAACGGAGCAGTTATTCCGGTTCTTGCAAATTTTATAGTAACTGGAGAAGAACAAGGCGTACCTAAAGAAAAACTTACTGGTACCATCCAAAATGACATACTAAAGGAATTTATGGTCAGAAATACTTATATTTTTCCTCCAGAACCATCCATGAAAATTATTGCTGACATCTTCCAATATACAGCAAAGGTATACTTTGTGGTTATTATAGGTTTTGCTGCAGTTCCTTAAATGTAGAAATTTTTACAACATGCTTTGAATTTGCAACATGCTATAAAGTCAGGGTGTTTTATTTTTATTAGTGTTTTTTTTTTTAATGTACTAATTATGGTTCGTCATTACCTGTAGGAATCTGGACAGTAGACCTTTCATGTATTTTCCTTATTGTTAAAATTTTATTCTCTGATTATTGTTAGAATCAGGGAGGTCTCATAATTTACATTTCTTTATTTCCCTCCAGAATTTAGGTATAGTTGTGAAGTAGACACTGGTATCAGACAGGTAGGGATAAGAATGTCAACTTTATTTCTGCTAAAATCTGGATTGGAAGATATCACTCGTATCTGCAAGCTCAATAAGGTTCCTAATATTCAACCCTGAATTTGATTCATCTTCCTCAGTCAGAGTGATGGGAAAAGAAGTTTCCTGTAGTGTTCTTATAGTATCAGCAGTACCTCCACAGTGAGACATTGTCCTTTTCCTTCGTTTTCCTTCTTCACTATTTTTTTGAGCAATTCATATATATTTCCCCCCATTATTCACACTTTGCTTCTTGCTAGTGTAGTGATGATCTCCTTCTACTTACTTACCTTAAAGTTAAAGCATTGTTTCCTGGCAAAGGGAAAAATCTCTTCTCCATCAAACCTTTTTATCTCTTTACCCCTTGTAATTACTATTATCTCAGAACTCTAGGAAGCATTGCCCATACTCCTCGTTTGATATTTAGCCTTTACACTTTGCACTTTTATTTCTTCTCTTATATTCCATCTGCTCATGTGAATTTGATTGCATAAAGTTATATATTTCTGTTACCTTTTTATATTTAAAGATATATGCACTGGAAGATTTTGGTTAGCAGCATATGACAAACAAACATATGCAAATAGTAGTAGCTTAAATTAAACAGGAGTCAATTCTCTTTCATCTAAAAGAGATCAGAAGGAAGGCTGTCAGGGTCTTACTTTTATGGAATCTCCATGGACTAGGTTCTTTTTATTGTGCTTCTCTATTGGTAGTGTGTCAGCTCACGGTTAAGGAAGGGGGGTGGGCCGGTGTGTGGTGGGGTGAGAGAGGCCTAGCTCCTTTTATTTAAAGTGAACTTCCAGAAGAAACACACTGAACTCCTGTTTATATGTCAGTGGACACGCATAATAGTAAAAGATGAGAAATGTAGTCCTTGCTCATTGGCACTCTGAATTTATGGTTCATCTATTACAGGAGAAGGGTGGAGAATGGTTATTAGAGTAGGTAGTATACACTTGGGTATTTCACCTTATGAATGATCTCAATGTCACCCATTAGTTCAAAATCGCATTATATAATCTTTCATGTAAGTTGGTGAAATGCCAGTTTCAGATACTGATAAAAAATGTTACATTGAAGTACTTTGTAAACTGCGAACTTTTGTATTTTTTTAAAAAAAAATTAATTGTTACAAAATGGCATCTTAATTACTTTAATTACTTAAGAATTAATCAAATTATCATCTTAATTTTTATGCGTACAATTCAGTGACACTAAGTACATTGACATTGTCATGCAACCATCACCACTATCCATCTCCAGAGCTTTTTCATCCTTCCCAGCTGAAACTCTGAACTCATTAAACACTAATTCCCCATTTCCCCCTCTCCCCAGCCCCTGGCAACTACCATTCTAGTTTCTGTTTCTATGACTTTGACTACTTTAGGAAACTCATATAAGTGGAATCATGCAGTATTTGTCTTTTTGTAACTGGATTATTTCACTTGGTGTAATGTCTTCAAGGTTCATCCATGTTGTAACATGTCAGAATTTCTTTTCTTTTTAAGATTGAATAATATTCTAATATTCTGCTATTTTTATTATTCTTAAAATTTTCTATTGAACTTTTCTCCATAGAAAAGTACCTATTTGTGTCCTTGTTTCTTATTTGTAAACTCTAAATATACTCAAGTAGTCTGTCAATTCCATGTGATTCAATCCCTTTATTGGTTTTGTGGTAGAACATTTTTTAAGGGATTTTGGTTATAAATAAAATATTTGCAAATATAAAATATGTACCTATATTTTGGATATATGGTATATATATCATATATGGTATATGCATGGTGTATATGTACATACCATCTATGATATATGTATGGTATATGTATGTATGGTGTATTTAATCCATACCATACAATATACCATAACAACACTATGTCCTGCATAATACTAAGTGATTTAAATGAATCATTTCATTTAGTCCTATAACTTCCATGAGGAAGGTACAATTATTATCTCTATTTTGTAGATTAGGAAACAAAGAAATAATAGCAAGGTTGAGAAACTTGCCTACAGTCTCATAGCTAGATAAATGATACAGCTGGAATTCTGAGCACTCTGACTCCAGAGCCCATGCTCTTAACCAAACTGTACTGAGTTTCTGTGATTTAGTTTTTATTATTTTATGTTTGCTTAACTCTTGGGAAAGATGATAATATTTTGGCTCTGCAGGATATGTGAAATATGTACTCTACCTAACATGAAATTTTAGGAAAATAGTTGAAATGCAGTTTTCTTAGTGGTTGTAGTAGAAAGAACCTATCTGGGATATGCTTAGCATTAAATGTGACAGTAAATCAGGTTAAATTTTTGATTTTTAAGCCATATATTTTATCCCATTTTGTTTCAATATATAGTATTAATACTAAGGATCAGATCATTTTCTTTTTTATCCTTTATGTGCTTATTCACATTTGATGCCTTCATTCAAATAAGAAAATTAATAACTAGTAAATAATACTAAATTTATGCATCATTAGCAGATTAACCCAAAATTATAAGGTCTAATAACCTCTTATGAGGTCAAAGTCATTGGTTTGAATTAAAAATGTCTTTAGTTCTCAGGCCAAGGTTTACATTTCTAATCTCAGGTAGCTAATTCAAAGTTTAAACATTTAGAAAGATAGTTAGTGCAAATTCTTTTCTACTGGAAAAATAAAACAGGTATAGTCCTGAATGATGATGGTTCATGAACCAACCATTTAAACTGGAGAGTGAAATAAATACAACAAATAAGCATTAAATATTTTCAGTTAACATTATAAACTACCAAGTATATTTGAGCTGAAGATGATTTTAAAATAATATTTGCTTTTAGAAAATGTGTTTAATAGAATCTTTTAATATTTTTATTTATTCACTGTTATAATTTTTATTTTATGTAGTACATGCCAAAATTTAATTCGATTTCAATTAGTGGGTACCATATGCAAGAAGCGGGGGCTGATGCCATTCTGGAACTGGCCTACACTATAGCAGATGGATTGGAATACTCTAGAACTGGACTCCAAGCTGGCCTGACAATTGATGAATTTGCACCACGGTGAGTAAATTAAACTTTGATATTGTTTCAACATTATGAAAATGCATGGGGCCATTTTATGAGTGAACAGCAAATTATATTGGTAAAATGAATTTGTAAAGATAAATGTTAGTTTAGATTTAGATTTGCTTATGTTTTATCTGAGTGGTAATGAGAATAAACTAATATTGTTTATAATAAAAAATCAGAATTAAAATTGGCCATACTTCTTTGTAAATTAGAGGAATATCTTGTCTCCACCTATTTGGAGAACACAATTAACTTGCACATTTTAACAAATTGTATTAAAATGTAAACATAATGTCAAGACAATTTTACTTTTATTTTAATTTTTCCATTTTAAAATATGGAAGGCATCTATTTTATTTTTTTCTGTTTCATATATATAATGTAAATGTTTCGGGATGCACAGTGCTATTGAAAATGTTTTATTTCATAACAGCTTGTTAATAAAGTATGAAAAATATGGAAAAACTTAAATGAAGTTTAGGAAATATTTAAATTTGGGAATGAAAAATCATTAGTTCAGTCAGTTCAGCAATCACTTAGTAAGCTTTGCTCTGAGCCACGCACCAGCCCATATGCTGGGAAAAACTGAATGGAGAAGACATGGCTTCTGTCTTCAGAGTGTTTATAGACTAGAGAATGCTCCTTTAGACCAGGGATCTTATATACTTGTTGTGACCACAATTCTCAAAGTGTAGTCCAAGAATTCTTGGGTATTGCTAAGACCCTTTCTGAGGTTTTTGAAGTCAAAACTGTTTTCATGATTATATTAAAACTTTATTTGCCTTTTTAACTTTCCTTTTCCCAAGAGTTTGTAGTGGTATTTTCCAGAAGCTACATGATATGTGATGTTGCAAGTGATTTCAGAAATAGACATGAGAGTGCAACTCTCTTCTCTTAAGCCACATATTAAAGAGATTTGCAAAAATATAAAACAATGACTCTTTTATTATAATTTTTTTGATTTAAAGAAGTATAGTTTTTCATAAGAAATATTACTTATGTTAACACGTTGTAGGTTTATTGTTATTTTTAAATGAACTAGTAACTAAAATATTGATTAATATTATCCAAATAAAGAAAATTTTAGGGGGATCTTCAGTAATTTTTAAGAGTAAAAGAGGATGTTGAGATCAAAATATTTGAGAACTGCTATGTTAAGAACTTCTTCCAAGTATATATCAGGAATTTTTTTTAAGTTTTGGTTTCTTAAAGTTCACCTTGTTTTATATAGGGATTCACAACCTTTGTGCTTTTAGAGGCATGAAAATAACCTAAATGTGTAAATCAGCCATAGAATATAAGATAAAAGGAAGTAGTGGAGGTTGGGGACAAATTGGAGAAATATATGCCTTCTTTAAAAAAAAATACTTTCTTGCTATCTAAACAAAGCAAGTTTCTCATTTTATTCTCTTTGTCGGCATCCCCTGCCTTACATATTAGGTATTCCTAAAATATTTTTCTTTTTAGAAATTGTATCTTTATTTAATTAAGGACACAGAGGAGATTCTTTCCTGAAGGAAACCAATTGCAAAGTGAATCATTCTTACCTGAAGCAAATAATCACAGCTGTTTCTTCCACATGCATAAAATTTAATTTGTTAGGTTTAAAGTCACATAAATATGTGTATTGATTTTATTTTATTTATTTTTTTTTGTTTATTTTTGAGACAGTGTCTCACTCTGTTGCTCGGACTAAAGTGTTGTGGCGTCAGCCTAGCTCACAGCAACCTCAAACTCCTGGGCTCAAGCAATCCTTCTGCCTCAGCTTCCCGAGTAGCTGGGACTAAAGGCATGCACCACCATGCCGGCAAATTTTTTCTATATAGATTTTTAGTTGTCCAAATAATTTCTTTCTATCTTTAGTAGAGTCGGGTTCTCACTCTTGCTCAGGCTGGTCTCGAACTCTGACCTTGAGTGATCCACCTTCCTCGGCCTCCCAGAGTGCTAGGATTACAGGCATGAGCCACCGGACCCGGCTGTGTATTGATTTTAATTCAGATTAAGTTGTTTGGAATTAAAATATGGACATTGATTTTCTGGTGTGCTATACAATTAGTTTTATTTTGTTCTATATCGTTAAGTTTAATTAAATTCTGGACTTAACATTATTACTTTAGGTTGTCTTTCTTCTGGGGAATTGGGATGAACTTCTATATGGAAATAGCAAAGATGAGAGCTGGGAGAAGACTCTGGGCTCACTTAGTAGAGAAAATGTTTCAGCCTAAAAGCTCTAAATCGCTTCTTCTAAGAGCACATTGTCAGACATCAGGATGGTCACTTACTGAGCAGGTCTGTATGTAATTTAAAATATAGAATTTTAGTAAAGTCATATATTTTCTTTTAAGCAACATGACATAGGAAATGGATTTAAGAAGCTATCTGCTAATATTTGAAAATCGTAAACGTTCTGAAACATAATGCACACTTGGGTTTTTATTATATTTACACATATTATGATAAATAGGATTGGCTCCCTCTAGTGGTTAACAATGTAAAATCATTTTACATCTTGCACATAGTGCTGTTTACTTTTTTCTTTTTATTTATTTATTTAATTATTTTTTGAGACAGATTCTCACTCTGTTGCCCCGAGTAGACTGCTGTGACATCATCATTGCTCACAGCAACCTCAAACTCCTGGGCTCAATCGATCCTCCTGCCTCAGCTTCCCGAGTAGCTGGGACTACAGGTGTACACCATGACACCCAGCTAATTTTTCTGCTTTTAGAGGAGACGGGATCTCGCTCTTGCTTAGGCTGGTCTCGAAGTCCTGAGCCCAGGCGATCCTCCTGCATCAGCCTCCCAAAGTGCTAGGATTACAGGCGTGAGCCACCACGCCCAGCCTACGTTTTTAAAAGTAAATAAAATTTGATTATGAGGAAGAAATAAATGTCATAATTTAATTAATACTCCATATAATTTTAAGAGTTAGAATTCTTAGCATAGAACTGCTTAATTAAAATTTGATTTTATACATACACACATATATTTTACTTATTAAAGTTATATGTTTAAATAACCATGCAAGCAAACAGACTGTTTAAAGAAGATTATCACTTAGGTTGTTTAATTTAATTTTATTCCATTAAAAATTGTGTGGTGATCTTTTTACATGTTCCCCTTACATATTAAATTATTTTGATATATATAATTTATATATATAAAGTTATTATACATTGCTATTATTCATTTAAAAGTGAATAACACCTAATATTCTCCAAATAAAATATAACTTCAAGTCCTTATAATTAGAGAAATAGAGATTTTCAGGATCGGAAGGAACTTTAGTAATCGTTTCTGTCTTAACCTGCTTAGTTTTATAGCTAAGGAAATTGAAGTTCAGAGAGATCCAATGACTTGCCCAAATTACAATTAGGAATGCAACAAACTAGAACTAAAATTTGCTGTATCACAATCCATCATTCATCTGCTTTATTAATTATTTATTGAGTGCTTGTTTTGTTTACATCATTGTGGTAGATGCTTTGAGGTATACGCAATAGTTAGGAGATAATGAATTATGAGATGAAGGATAATATAAGTAAAGTAGAAAAGTATACATTCTTGGTATATTTATAGAAAAGTATTTAGGCAGTATAAAAGTAAACACAGTGAATATTTGATATTGCAGAGGATTAGAAGAGATAATGTTTTAATACCTAAACACAGAGTAGACATTTTGGCTCTTAATTCTGTTTCTGGCTTATTTACTAATTTGTCTAAGTTTATTTGATATACTGAAGTCCTATGTGGACATTAGCATAGAAAGTATGCAGCAGTTGTGTTTGATCATATTGTCTTTTATAGCTGCAATATGTATCACCAGTTTCCTTATTTTGTTTTTTGTAAACAAACGTTTTAGGATCCTTACAATAACATCGTGCGTACTGCAATAGAAGCAATGGCGGCAGTGTTTGGAGGGACTCAGTCTTTGCACACAAATTCTTTTGATGAAGCTTTGGGTTTGCCTACTGTGAAAAGTGCTCGAATTGCCAGGAACACACAAATCATCATTCAAGAAGAATCTGGGATTCCTAAAGTGGCTGATCCTTGGGGAGGTTCTTATATGATGGAATGTCTCACAAATGATGTTTATGATGCTGCCTTGAAGGTTAGTTTTTCCTCTTTGCAACTTTGCTTTCAAGATTTACAGATTTATAAAGATTTATAGATTTATAAATCAAGATTTATAGGTTTATGAATTAAGATTTATAGATTTTTGGATTTATAAATCAAATCATTTATAGATTGATATTAAGATTTATTAAAGAGAAATTTAGATTTGATTTTATAGTTTTAACAACTGAAACTTAATTTAAAAAATACATTGTATTTGTATTATTTTATTCAAAGAGTTAAAAAGGCAACCAGTATTTAAAAACTTATACAGAAACATCAGTTTTTTGTCTTCCACTTGCTTTTTCCAATTTCCTGGAGTAAGTAAGCTACATACTTCCTTTTTTGTTTATTTTTGTTTTTATCTGCATGGTTTAAAATCCTACATGTATACTATTTCTTCTGATTCCATCAGTTTTAGACATTAGACCTTAGACATTATCTATTGCTTTCCTAGCATGGTAGTTTAGAGTTTAGCTGATTCATACTCCTCTTTTCCCTCCTCTTTTATTGCCAATGTATTTATATTTCTCAATATATCTTATATTTCTTATATTTATATATCTTATATTTCTCAATATAATCCTTCCTGAAGTTGTCTAATACTCTAATTTGTTTTATTATTTTTTTCCACACATTTTTATTTTGGAAATGTGCATGAACTACTTAAAATAAGTCTGACAACGGGGAATATACATTATTTTTTTTTCCCTGAAATAGTCTATTAACATACATGCCTTTCCCTAGAAGCAGATTTTGCTGACTTTTTTTTTTATATTTCTGTCTGTATCTTTTTTTTTTTATTTCTGTATATTATGGGGGTACAGATGTTTAGGTTACATTGCCCTTGCCCCCCCAGTCAGAGCTTCAAGCATGTCCATCTCCCAGATGGTACGCATTGCACCCATTATATTTGTATATACCCATCCCCTCCGCCCCCCTCCCATCTGCCTGACGCCCAATAAATGTTATTCCTATATGTGTACTTAGGTGTTGATCAGTGAAACTGATTTGCTGGTGAGTACATGTGGTGCTTATTTTTCCATTCTTGGGATACTTCACTTAGTAGGATGGGTTCCAGCTCTATCCAGGAGAACACTGCAGCTGGCCCTCCTCCCAGCAAGTGCCACCTCTCATTTGCTTTAAACCATTCTGGCTCTAGTTCTGCTGACCATTGCTATTCTTTGACTTTTCTTTACCATTATCCTGGGACTATGTTTTCACTTCTCCTGTGTTGAATTCTGAATACTGAATCCCACGTCTATCTCTTTGCTATTTTGAGGTATATCTCATAGCAACCTGACGGAAAAATGGTGCATGAGAGAGAAATTGCTTGAAACTTTGCCCGTTTGAGAGTATTTTATTTTGTATTGATCAATAATCTGACTAGGTTTGAAATTATTTCCATTCTGGAATTCATAAGCAACGTTGTAAGCATTGATCTGTTTTTTATTCAGGATTTTCATTCTGGCTTTTAATATTTATGATTACAAATTTGATGCCATTTTCATTCTGGATCTTTCTTTCTGAAAGCATCAAGATCCCTTCTTTATTTTTGGTCTTGATGTATAACTTGGTATGTGTATTTTTTCCTACATTTTACAGAATCTTTAATGGGCTTTTTTTTATCTTACCCCTTTTTTATATTTTTATAGCTCTGGGAAATTTTCTTGTATTATTTTTTTGATAATATCTTTCTGCCATTTTTCTATGGTTTCTCTTTCTAGAACTCCTAATCATAAGTTATTGGACCTCCTTGAATAATACACTGATGTTCTTATCTTTTCTGTAATTCATCTCTTTGCCCTTTTGTTCTGTTTTCTTGGAGATTTGTCTTGGAGATTTGCTTTTCTACTAAATATTTTAACATTCATATGTCATATTTTTAATTTCTAAGAGCTCATTTTTGTTTTCTACTTTTCCCCTTATATTGTATGTCATATTCATTTATTTCATTACTATAGAATCTCTTCTGATTCCGAGGATATTAATGATACTTTTTGAAATTTTCTTCTGTATCCTATATTGTCTCTCTTTTCTCTGTGTGCTTTTTGTCTTTAGTCTTATTGGTCCGAATACTGGCTTTTATTTCATTAAGACATCTTTCCCTTGCCTTTCTCTGTATTTAGTGTTTGATAGTTTATTGCCTCTCCAGTTCATTTTCTGTAGACAGCAAACTTTGGTTCTACTGACAGAATGGGAGAGGGCTAGTTGCAAACTCTCAAGTACCTCCCTCTTTTTAGCTTCCCCTCCTGTCCTTGCCTTCTGTAGCATCGAATATAGATTATTCTTCAAGGAGAAGCAAATTTGACTTTGATCCTTTCTGCTAAGTCAAATACCATTCCACCATCTATTTTTGTTTTTATGTGAAATTGTGATTGAAGGTTTAAATGTTTTCTGGTTTCATTAAAGATGAAGTTATATCATTTCTTCGCTGCTCAAATCAAAAGTAAATTGCATTTTGAAATACATTTTTCTTAAAGAGTCTTTATTTATGTAACTATGAAAACTTTATTTATGTAGTTAAAAATAAAGAGTAGAGAATTGATATTATCTTTAGTTTTCTCCTAAGATTTGAGTGAGAGGTTTTGTGTTTTCCAGAATATACTTGTTAATTGTTTTTTCAAATAACTTTAAACACATAAATTCTAATTGATACCCTTGATGTTTACTTAATTCTTTTCTTACAAAATATTAACATTTAGTTTATAATTTCATTAATATTATTAGTTATTGTATAACACTCATAACAAATTTGTTTAGTCTATAAAAATTTTCTATATTCTCTTTTAGTTTTATTAATATTTTTCTTATTAGCTCATTAATGAAATTGAAGAAATGGGTGGAATGGCCAAAGCCGTAGCTGAAGGAATACCTAAACTTCGAATTGAAGAATGTGCTGCCCGAAGACAAGCTAGAATAGATTCTGGTAAGATAAAGTGAAAAAGTTTATGTAGGAAATTCAGTATTTAAAAAGAAATATTAATTTCTATTTGAGGATATGTATAATTAATAAAACAAAAATAATGAAAAAATGAAATTTGGATAAAATTTTTTTCATGTTTATATATGTATATATTTGGATTTTTGCCATGCATACATACACACAGGCAAGCATGTGTACAAAGTGTGTGGATGTATAGCCATTATATATATGTACGTGTTTGTGGGTGGCTATTCCCAACGTTTTGAAGATGACACTATCGATGGTCATCGTACTCTGCATTGGAGTATTTGTTAATTCAATCAATGAACACTTTCTTTCAGTCTATTGTGTTTGAGGCACCTGCTATGTCTGGGCATAGAGCTATGAACGGGACAGTCATGGTCTCTGTGCTCATAGAGCTTACATTCTAGTAAAAGAGAGAAAAATGAACAAGTAAGCAAATAAAATATTACAGATTGTGATGAGTGCTCTGAAGGAAATAAGAAGGAATATAACCTGGGATAGGGGTGGTGGGATGTTTTTAGAGAAGAGTAATAATTGGATAATTTGAGGCAAAATAATATATTCTTTATTATATAAGGAAATATCTTTTTAATTTTGATTTATTGCTTATAGATTTTAAAGTTTTTTTTTTTTTAAAAGCAATTGGCTGTAAAAGAATTCAAGAAAATATTAGAAAAGCTACTGAGTGTTAATTTTCTACCTTATAAATCTTAGATGGTAACTGCTGGGATTATTTTTATTTTATAGTATTAGAAGATTTGTCAGAAACTCTGGGAAAGTGTATAGTTTGGAAAAATAATAAAAGTCCTTTCTTACAGAGACTCTGATTAATACCTGTTCTTTCCTCTTACACGGCTATTCGAGATTGGAATTTGCTGATCTATATTTAAGTTTCATTTAAAGTTAAGAATACTACTTAAATATATTAAAC
This sequence comes from Avahi laniger, assembly GCA_963575035.1. Taxonomy (NCBI): domain Eukaryota; kingdom Metazoa; phylum Chordata; class Mammalia; order Primates; family Indriidae; genus Avahi; species Avahi laniger. Next base: position 27,077 of record CAUYSK010020149.1, read on the forward strand.
TTACAGGGAAAATATATGATAATCAGAGGATTACTGTTAGGCAATTATTTGTGAATAGAATCTTCATATTATTTTCCTTTGGGAAATTAACAGGTTCTGAAGTAATTGTTGGAGTAAATAAGTACCAGTTGGAAAAAGAAGATTCTGTGGAGGTTCTGGAGATTGATAATACTTCAGTGCGTAGCAAACAGATTGAAAAACTTAAGAAGGTATTAATAGCTATTTTTTTTTTTTTTTAGTATTTTCTGTGTTCTGGATACTGGCTAAGCCCTTAAATTGTCTTGCTTAATCCTTAAAACAACCACATGAGGTGGGTGTTATTTTTCATCATTTCAAATATAAGACATTGAGAAACTTGCTTGGGATAAGTAATTGGACAGCCAGTACTCAATCTGGATCTGTTGACAACAAAAACTGATATTTCAAACCATGATATCTGTGTCTCTGAAACTTATTTGTTGTTATTAAAAACCACACCACAGTAATAGTACCTTCTGTAATTTATAGATTAGAACTGAGGTTTAGATGATTATGTAACTCAATCGAAGTTAAAAACAGAATAAAGTTTAGAGTTCATATTTGAACCCAGTGCTTCTTGTTAATATTTCTTTCCACTGGACCATGGTGCCTGATACTACTGTGAAAGAGTTACTTGCTTTCTAATGTTTTAAATTTAACTGTATTTGGTAGTGCTTTAGGAAGCTACAGTTTATACTGAACTTTATTTTGATTGAAACTAGAATACTGTATTTCTTTTTTATTTTCAATTTCTCACTAAGATAAACCAAAGTAGATGAAATCCTAAAATAGATAAAACATATTAATTGTCATGTTGTAACCTATATATTTCTGTTGTACGAGGCTACCTGGCCTCCTAATCTTTGGCTTTTGTAATTATTACTATTTCTAAGGCAGGAAACTTAAAAACTCAATGGTGGTTTGTCTGTTCACTTTTCCTGTGATTATTTAAGATATGACTTTTTTCTCCTTAGTACAAATATTCTATAAAAAATCTAATAGACTTTATCCAGTTAGATGGAACATATGACTATCATCTTCAGTTTTTTTCCCATTAGAATTAATGGTAGATGTTTAATGATGTTATTTTCTTTTTTACCTTCAATCTAATCAGGAATAATAATCACTCATCTATTACATTTTGTCATTTTTTAAAAAGCCCTATTTAGCATGTGGCATTTTATTTTCAGTGATCATAAAAGTCTCAGTATTTACTATATTTGGAAAACCTCTTTCTCCTCTCTCGTACTTTAGATTCTTATTAACTCTCTACCCTCAAAGTTTGAGATGTTCCATTTATCATAAGTGATGATAAACTTTATTTTGGGAAAGAGAGAAAAATTTAATAATTTTCAACAATATAGAAATAATAATTAACATTTATTGAATACTTACTGTGTACCATACACTGTGCTAAGTGCTTTCCTTGAATTACTGTTTTTGTGTATTTTATTTAACAGGTAGTTACTATTTTTATTTCCATTTACAGATGAGGGGACTAATGATTAGACAGTCTCATTTAGTTACTCAAGTTTAAACTGTTAGTGGGAGAGCTGGGATTTGAATACAGATTTCTTGACTCTAGTGCCAATTTGGGAGAAATGGATGTTCTAGTATAATGTCTTCCTAATTTTGAACCTTCTTAAAACCAAATCAAATTCTTCTATTATAAGAATTAACTTTCACTATAGCTAAAATCAAGAGATGTTTTTGTAGCTAAATGTATTTCTGCTACAACTCTGAATTCTTTTTGCCACTGGACTAAAATTTGTATTTTCTCATGCTTCCCTTTTACAAATGGTTATAACAATATTTTTCTTGTAATGTTAGTGCTTATTTTCAAACTGAACAACCTCAACAGTAATTTTATATTAAATTGTTTTTCTACAACCCTAGCTGGAGTTAATTTTAGCATTATTTTCACTCCAAGAATTTTAGTATTCTGTTGTTCATATAATTATAGCAAACAACCTAATCTAAGAGGACTAGTTTTTTAGTAAACCAGAAAAGATATACTTTTCAGGTCTTTGCTCAAATGTCATTTTATCTAAGAAGCTTATATTGATCCATATCTATAATAGCATGCTATCCTATTCTTTATTTGCTCTTTTTTTTTTTGAGACAGAGTCTCGCTTTATTGCCTGGACTAGAGTGAGTGCTGTGGCGTCAGCCTAGCTCACAGCAACCTCAAACTCCTGGGCTCAAGCAATCCTCCTGTCTCAGCCTCCCGAGTAGCTGGGACTACAGGCACACGCCACCATGCCCAGCTAATTTTTTCTATATATATATATAGTTTTAGTTGTCCAGATCATTTCTTTCTGTTTTTTAGTAGAGTCGGGGTCTCACTCTTGCTCAGGATGGTCTCAAACTCCTGACCTCGAGCGATCCACCTGCCTCGGCCTCCCAGAGTGCTAGGATTACAGGCGTGAGCCACTGTGCCTGGCCTTTACTCTGTTTTTTGTTAAATTATATATTTATTTGTTTATGTGTTTGTTTATTTTTCTCTCTCTCTCTCTCTCCAATAAAATGTAAAGTCCTTGAGGACATGGACTTTGTTGTGTTTGTTGCTATATCCGCATAACTAGAAGAATGCTGGCATTAATAGGTGCTTAATTAATACTCATTCTCTATTTTAATTTAATTAGGAAATGTTTGCAAATGATAATTATCGTTTGAGTTGAATAGCTTGGAATTCTGTGTATTCAGGAAAATCATATGTCTTAAAATGTAATTGCTAAAAATATACATTAAGAATTGAATTGTTAAGTCATATAAATATTATTATTCTGGCTATTAATATAGATCACATTTTCAGAAGCTCTTGTTTTCTGAAACCATGACTCTCTACATTCTTGCTATTACTATTACTTTTATAAAATTAAGATTTATTGAGTTCTTGTACTATGCCAGAAATTGCCTTAGTTATGCATTTTCTCATTTAATCCTGGTAAGAACCATTTTCTTTTCATCAGTCCCATCTGACAGGAGATTAATATGGAGAGATGTTAAATAATGTTCTTATGTCCATTTGGCTAGCAAATGTCAGACTGGAACTTGACTCCACTGCCCATGCTCTTAACTCCATACTGGTGTTTTTCCAACTTTTTTGACTGTGACTCACAGTAAGAAATGCATTTTACCTACATGCCTACCTAAACGCACACACACAAATTCACATGCATGTGAACACGCATAATTGAAATAAAAGTCTCACAAAGCTACTTACACAAACTATGTGCAGTACACTTAGTTTCTATTCTATTTCAATTTTTTAAAAGTGCTGATTACAATCCACTAATTCTACATCACCATCCATGGATTAGGTGTTTAAGAAACACCACACTGTACTGTATTGTCTTCCCTTAGATTAGAAATTTAGATTACAAAAAATCTAGACAACTGTATAAGGTAAACAAAAATGGACATTTTCACAGAGAATTTGGAGTTGTTGTGTTTTTCCATGCCCTAAAATAGTTGGCCTTCATATCTGTGGGTTCCATGTCCATAGATTCAGCCAACGGTGGATTGAAATATTCAGAAAAAAAAATGAATGGTTGTGTCTGTACTGAACATGTATAGATTTTTTTTCTTATTATTTAGGTTGGTACAAAAGTAATTGTTGTTTTGGACTGTAAATCATTATAACTAGGCTCAAACACATCTTTATTAATCAAAATGGAATCATTACAGTCAACACATTTTTGCCAATGAGAATAAGTTTATTTATTCCCGTAGCTTAAAAATCCATGCTTCAGGATTCCACAAACTCTTGGAAAGCATTTTCTGCATCCTGCTGGGTCGTGGAAACATTTTCCCTGCAAAAAGTTGTCGAGGCGCATGAAGAAGTGGTAGTGGGTTGGCGAGAGGTCAGGTGAATATGGAAGATGAGGCAAAACTTCATAGCCCAATTCGTTCAATTTTTGAAGCATTGATTGTGTGATCTGCAGTCGGCCGTTGTCGTGGAGAAGAATTGGGCCTTTTCTGTTGACCAATGCCAGCTGCAGGCATTACAGTTTTTGGAGCATCTCATTGATTTGCTGAGCACACTTCTCAGATGTAATGATTTTGCTGGGATTCAGAAAGCTGTAGTGGATCAGACCAGCAGATCACCAAATGGTGACGGTGACCCTTTTTTGGTACCAGCTTGGCTTTGGGAAGTGCTTTGGAGCTTCTTCTTTGTCCAACCACTGAGCTGGTCATTGCTGGTTGTCATATAAAATCCACTTTTCATCGCATGTCACAGTTGGATCGAGAAATGGTTTGTTGTTGCGTACAGAAAGAGAAGACGACACTTCAAAATGACGATTTTTTTGCTCAGCTCATGAGGCACCCACTTATCAAGCTTTTTCACCTTGCCAATTTGCTTCAAATGTATAATGACCTTGAATGGTCTACGTTGAGTTCTTTGACAACTTCTCAATTGCTCTCAGTTGATCTTAGTCAACTTCCAACGGCCAACCACTGTGCTCCTCATCTTCAAGGCTCTTGTCTCCTTTGCAAAACTTCTTGAACCACCACTGCACTGTACGTTGGCAGTTCTTGGGTCAAATGTGTTGTTGATGTTGCGAGTTGTCTTTGCTGCTTTATGACCCATTTTGAACACTAATAAGAAAATTGCTCGAATTTGCTTTTTTTCTAACATCATTTCCATAGTCTAAAATAAGTATAAAATAAATAGGAAATAATAAGTCATTAGCAAAAAAAAATAATGTGAGGAATGCACATTAAAAGGTTGTATAAAATAACCGTATTTATTTAAGAATGTATTCTAATACCAAACAGCAAATTTCAACAATGCTGAAACTGCAGTTGCTTTTGCACCAACCTAAATTTTTAATATAGCATAACAACTATTTACACAGCATTTACATTATATTAGGTATTATAAGCTATCTAGAGAAGATTTAAAGTATTTGAGAGGACATGCATAGGTTATGTCAAATACTAGCTATGCTATTTTATATAAAGGACTTGAGCATTTCTGGATTTTGGTATCCGTGAGGGGTCCTGGAACTAATTCTGTATGAAAACCGAGGAATGACTGTATAAATTCTCTGTCTCACCTCTGCTTATAGATACTATATAATTTTAGTGACATCTTGAACAGTGTCATATAGTAGACTCTTACAGGTGGTATCTACTCTTACAGGCAGATAACTTTGTTTTGGTGAATTGTTGGCAGGATGGAATAGAGTTAGGACCTAGGGACAAAATTTTTGACCATGCTTTTCATTGTCTTTCAGTTTCTCTTTCTCTCTCTCTGTCTCTGTCTCTCTTTCACTCTCTTGAGATTATTTTTAAATACAAAGATCAGCAATGTGCATACGCATTATTACCAATATATTATATATATCTAGCTAAAGGAAACTTAAAATACAACTAAAATATTTTCTAAGTTCTGATCTATTTTTTTTCTTGTTACTATTAATTTTTAGTGTTCCTTCAAAATACTTCATATAAAAGACCATGTCTTTTCAATGTCTTCCAACTCTAAAAAAGCCTAAGCAGTATATGCTACTGGGGAGGTCACCACTATTATTGCCCTGGTTGTTTCTAATTTGTCAGGGTTACACCAAATTTAGTGTTATTTTAGGAGATCCTGAGTGAATGAATGACCTGAATGAATGAAATTCCTAGGGTGTATATTATTCTCTTCATTTTTTCCCTCTTATTTTTGAGGTTAGGATTATGGAACAGTTTCCATATGATATATATGAGGGTCTAATCTCTTGATCTCTGTTTTATTTCCTGTGCATGTAAATCGTCCCTTTCCTCAACCTTTTCCATAGATCAAATCTAGCAGGGATCAAGCTTTGGCAGAACGATGTCTTGCTGCACTGACCGAATGTGCTGCCAGTGGAGATGGAAATATTCTGGGTCTTGCAGTGGAGGCAGCTCGTGCAAGGTGAGGGTATATAAGTTTGGAGATTTCCAAAGACTAAACGTTTACCAGTTTAGCTTTTCACAGTATACTTAAATAAAGGGTTGATCCTATAAATTGTGTGAGCCCAAAAGAAAATAAGAAAAAAAATCTTACATTTAAAAGATAATAAATTTAATTATCTTTTAAAAATTTCTTTGCATTTAAAATATTCATATATTTTGAATGAAATATATTAATACTTATGTGTTTCACTATGGCTCAGAATATTTAAAACTGTTGTAATGAATCCATTTCACTGATTTGCAAGTTGAAATTGATGTACTCTTAGGTGTATCATCAGGCTTATGCCTATCATCTTGATATTTCACCAGTTAAAATGGCTCTTGCATGGGGGTACATTGATCTGAGAATTGATAGGAAAAACTTGTGATGCTATTGCTTTTGAATTATTTTTAATGATGAAGCAACCAGAAGAACAACCAACTTCCCCAACCCCATCCTAGTCTTTCTCCACTTGTTGTTAGAACCATGTATTCTTTTAAGAGTAGAATAATTTTTAATTGTTCTCAGTCTTTTAATTCCTGTTGACATTTTGGCCTACTACATCTGATTTTCTACTGTAATATAACTGGACACCAGTCTGGTCACCAATGACCTCCTCTTTGTCAGATATTGTAGAAATTTTTTGGTCTATATCTTGACTTTTCCACAGTGCTTAACATCATTTATCATTTCTTCCTTCTTGAAACTTTTTGCCTTTGTAAGCCATAACCTTTGCCATCCAATGTTTAAAAACAGGCTGAATAGAAAACAGGAGCTAATCACATGCTATGTCTGCTTCTGTGTTATCATAGGCACAATATGGCAAGGTGGAGTTTTTTATACATGCTACCTAATAGGGTTGTTGTGAAGAGACCTTAAATCATTAACACTAGTTCTGGGAACAGAATATGGCACTTAATAAAATTATCTTGCTGCACTATATATGGTACTTAAATATATTAATATATATAAATAAATTTGTGATATTAAGAAAAGTTATGTCTTCACATCGTCAATAATTTTAACGTAGCTCTCCCAGACACCCCATCCCACCTTTGACTGTCTTTATAGTATTGATTATCGTATGAAATTATCTTATTAATTTATTTATTTGCTTGTGTATTGTCTGGATCCCTGACTAGATGATAAGTTTTATAAGAGCAAGCACTTTTTCTTCGGTGTCATTTACCGCTATAACTCTAGGACATACCTGGCACACATTAGACACACAGTTAATGTTGAATGAATTAATGAACAAATGGATGGAATGTGCTAAAAGATTTATTTCTTATCCAAAAGTATCAGTGGAAATCTTGTTCTTTATCAATTTTTATTGTTTTGTGGTGAATTTATTTAGTAACCTTTATATATTGTCTCTTTATAGTTTGGGGGTCATTTAGTCATTTTTTGGTTGACAAATGTTGAAAAGAGATTAAGATGCATAAAGGCATTCAGAAGCACTTTTTTGTAAGTATTGTCAGGAAAGATGCTTTCGTAATACATTAAAAAAATTCTTATTTAAAATTTTGACAGCCTGTTTTTTACTTAGGTAATAAAATATTTCAATTGTATTGAATATTAAAGTAAACAAATACCTCTATCTCAAAATAATGATGGTAATGGAACCACCATTTAATATTTTAGATGTACAGTTGGAGAAATCACAGATGCCCTGAAAAAAATATTTGGTGAACATAAAGCTAATGATCGTATGGTGAGTGGAGCATATCGCCAGGAATTTGGAGAAAGTAAAGAGATAACATCTGCTATTAAGAGGTAATTTGTGAGATTTCTTAATCAAGAATTTCATCTTTTCTGTTAACACAATTTTCTGGAAGCTTAATTTTCTCACATATAATTTAGAAAATATTTGGATCAGCTTTCCTGTTAGTTTATAGTTCTAATGAAACAAATAATAAATTAAATATTCATTATTATTTATATTATATACAATATTACATATAACCCATAAAATATATAATTCATTTATTATATATAATTATATATTATATCATTTAACTTGTATATAATATATTTACTGAGTAATAAATATTAAGTTAAATATTAAAATGAATAATATTATTTTTCATAAAATTAATATTTTGAACTTTCACCATAGTCCCCTTTAGGAGTTTCTTATTTCAAACAGATGTTTAACTAACAATGAAATTGCTTCATATCCTCCAGGTATTTAGATTTCAATCTGCTTACTATGGTAGACTTTCATATTCTCTTAAATTTGTTTACATTATTTAAATGCTTGAATAATTATAAAATCTTAATTTTCCTTACTGAAAGTAAACATTTGGTTGGCATAAATTTAAATTAGTCTTCAGCCAGGCGTGGTGGCTCACGCCTGTAATCCTAGCACTCTGGGAGGCCGAGGCAGGAGGATCGCTTGAGGTCAGGAGTTTGAGACCAGCCTGAGCAAGAGCAAGACCTTGTCTCTACTGAAAATAAAAAGAAAGTAGCTAGAAAACTAAAAAAACAGGAATAATTAGGCGTGGTGACGCAGGCGTGTAGTTCCAGCTACTTGGGAGGCTGAGGCAGGAGGATCACTTGAGCCCAGGAGTTCGAGGTTGCTGTGAGGTAGGCTGACGCCACGGTGCTCTAACCCAGGCTACATACAGAGTAAGACTCTGTCTTGAAAACAAAAAATTTTGTCTTCATTGAACTGATAATAAATAACACTTCCACAGCATGAATTGGAAATATAGATTAATGTGATCATATTTCTCACATACAAAAACTGGCTTTTTGGTGATGATCTTCTCAACTTTTGTAACAAACTTTCCATTAAAAATTTTATGTCAATACGTGTGTATACTAGATAAATATCAAAACAGCCAATGTGAAAGTCATCAAAATGGAACTTTTTTTCTTTTAACAAAAATAAGTGCTTTTTCATATTGGATGTAAATTTGTCAATGTAAGCAGGCAAACATTTTGATCATACATCATTACAAGAAACCATATTTCAGTCAGCTCAGGTACAGTTTACACTCGTACCCCTTGTGAAGGATAGATGAGATACGGACAATTCACAGCTGCTAGTGGGTCACATTTATGCACCTGTATAAATGACTCTGAAGGCATCTCTTAGTTTATATTTAAATATTTCTACATATTGTACTCTGTAGACGGGTTTAGGCCTGTGGAAAGTTGTCATCTTTTCATCTTACTTCACCGTGATGTTCTCAGTGTTGTATGCGTATAGGCCGTGCAATCTTTCCAACTTCCTCTAAGGGGGACATGGTAAACATATTCAGGCTTTAATGGAGCTCTCAATGTAAAATAGAGATATTAGCAAAATATAAGTAAACAGATTAGATATTTTTGAATTAACTTGAAATATTTGCTGTGCATAAATTACAGTTTTTATATCCTACCTTTGGACAATTATATTTAACTACTGTTGTATTTTAAAATGTCTCTTAGGGTTCATAAATTCATGGACCGTGAAGGTCGCAGACCTCGTCTCCTTGTAGCAAAAATGGGACAAGATGGCCATGACAGAGGAGCAAAAGTTATCGCTACAGGATTTGCTGATCTTGGTTTTGATGTGGACATAGGCCCTCTTTTTCAGGTATTAAAAATTGTTGTGGGGAATTTCAAAAAGCACGCCATAAGCCACTTACGTTTAGAAAAAGCAGCAAAATGATGATACACCATGTTTTTAAATTTATAAAGAAAGACCATATTTAACAAATTCTCTATTTTTGAATGCATGTAGTCCATTTAATTATGACAGAAATAAAAATAAAATATAAAAAAATATAATGCATGTTTCAGCCTTTGTAAAAGTAAATGTCAGTTCAGAACTACAACTTTTATTAGGGCTCTGAAACTATGAAGATTACTTTCAAAGATCTTATTGTGCTCTTTATTGAGATTTGATTAGTATTTTGTGGGAAAGATAGCCCACAGGGGATTGGTGGAAAGTGTTTTGAAAAAGAAATCAAACATCAGACATCAGATTAAGCTCATTTCATAAGTAGGTTTTCTCTTTTTTTACTGTCTAGTATTCTGTTTAGTCACAGAATATTAGACCCTAACAGGAAAATAATTTGTTGGCGATAAATGAGGCTGAAATTAATTATTGTACTACAAAAAAATCTGTCTGAAAAGTACATTATAATAAATTTTCTATTAAAAGCTTTATCCACTACATATTTATTGATTATCTACCAGATGCTAGGCTCTGAGTAGAATACGGATTTTGTCCTTAGGGCAGTTACAGTCTCCTAACAGAGAGGTTTGCTTACTAGTAATCACAGCAGAATGTGATAATTGTTGTTATAATTAAGGTATAGCCAAGGAGGGCACCTCACTTGTTTCAAGAATCCTAAGAACTTATGTTTGAGCTGTGCCTTTCAAAGAAGCACAGTACCTTTCACTTTCTAGAAAAATCACTTTCTGAAGTGAATTAAGGAGAGCTGTGATTAGAAGGAAGGAGTCTGATTGGGACAAACAATGAAAAACAATTAACTGAGGCAATGTCAGGGTCTCAGCAGAAATCAAATCTCAGCTAGGTATTTGAAGAAAATTTAATGAGGGGCTATTTACAGTTATGCAGGCAGGATTAAGAGAATCAGCCAGGAATAGAGAGGCATCTGGGAATTAAATTTCTAAGAATTTCAAAAGCTGGTTGTTTCACAATGCCATTAACATTGCTGAACAAATTATCTTAAAAGCAAAGGTAATAAGTACTTAAAACTCATCACTTCCTGTTTATCTTACTACATTTTATTATTATTTATGCTCTTGAGGTTACTTCGATCTGTTACATCTATATGGTGGAGATACTATATAATCGTGTGGCTTTTGAACATCTTTTTCCTGCTTTGCATTCAGTAATGTTGTGTTGGTAGACTGAAATTGGCTATGGTTATAGTATTCACAACATAGAAATCAGCAAACACTAAAAATTAGGGATTGAGTTATTATTTTCTAGATTATCTAAATGTATAAATGTGATGAAGAGAACATAAATAATGCAAATTAAATTTTAAAAGTTTATCATATCTATAGCCATTACATTGGGAAGAACCCCCAAATTTGGGGAAATATCTTCCAGTATTCAAAAAATACTATATGATTTAGGAAAGAAGTTACTTATGTCATTTATAAACAAATGAAGTTCTGATATACATCCATTTAGTTTTCATTTAGTAATTTAAACTATAGTTTATATAAGCATAAAGCATGGAACTGAATTGTTTAAATAGGATTTTAATTTAATACATTTAATATATCCATGGTAACTTGGATGATATGAATGATAAATGATGTTTAATTAAATTTGTTCTAAGAAATGAATAGCAAAATATGCATTTTTTTAAGGATTTTAATTTTACATGTTAATATTTTTCAGACTCAAGGTTTTACCTACATGCTGTGTGACTTACTTAGAGATCCCCTTGGGTGTGGCTCTATTACCTGAGAGTGTAGAATCTTTTATTAATAATTGTTTCAACACTAAAACTACAAGCCTTAAAATTTTGCCAAACGCAGGAAGTTCACAGATTAATGATTTTTTTTGTGCTTATAATTGTGTAGTAGTTTCTGAGGTGACATCATTCTTGCCTGATTTTTAAATTTATATTTATGCTGGGCATGGTGGCTCACGCCTGTAATCCTAGCACTTTGGGAGGCTGAGGCGGGATGATTGCTGGAGCCCAGGAGTTCGAGACCAGCCTGAGCGAAAGTGAGACCCCATATCTACAAAAATAGAAAAATTACTCAGATGTGGTGGTACACATCTGTAGTCCCAGCTTTTTAGGAGGTCAAGGCAGGAGGATCACTTAAGCCCAAGAGTTTGAGGTTGCAGTGAGCTATGATGACAGCACTGCACTTTAGCCTGGACAACAGAGCTAGAGAGCTTGTCTCAATAAAATTATTAACAAATAAATAAATACATAAATAAATTTATATTTACAATGAGAAACTCATAAGTACCTTTTATATGAAATTATTTAAATGCATGTAATTAGAAAAGCAATATCACAATCTCATTATTATACAAAGTAGATATGGTCTTGGGTATCTCAATTCATAATTGATACTTGCAATTTATGATTTTGAATCTAAAACTGGTTAAATCCAGTTAATAGATGAGAAGCACATTCTCCTCAATGCCTTCTCTTTTCTTGTTTATGCACTACCTTGGGTGCTGTAACCTCTTAACTAGTTTCTAGAGTTTTTACAAAGGTAATTTGGTCCATATTTTTCTGTTAATTTGGTATTTTTGTGGGAGAAGAAGGATCTAGAGCTTCCTTTGTAGTCCTTCATCTTGCTGACATCACTCTTTCCCATTCTATTTTAAAACTTAAGATTCTCTTTTTATAACGCATTTTGTGTTTAGTCTTTGATTTTTTTCACAGGTAACTATAACATGTTGCCTTGTACTGCATAGCCTCTCAATAAATGTTGATAATGAAGATAACAGATATGCTTTAAAACATTATAATGTGAGATGGTTTTTTCTGTATTGCTTCTTTATCTTGAAGATTATTTTTTAGTGAGGAAAATCTTAGAATGTTGATTTAAGTAGTATAACACTTTCAAAGCAATTTTTTTCTTTGGTCATTGCCTAGGAATAAATGATGATTCGTCTCTTTCCTTTCTGACTATTTAGACTCCTCATGAAGTGGCCCAGCAGGCTGTGGACGCAGATGTGCACGCCGTGGGTGTGAGCACGCTTGCTGCGGGTCACAAAACCCTCGTTCCCGAACTCATCAAAGAACTTAACTCCCTTGGACGGCCAGATATTCTTGTCATGTGTGGGGGAGTGATACCACCACAGGTATTTTCTATGTCTTATATTTTTCTAGTAATTTTTCCTGAGTAATGATGGCTTTTTGTGGTTCTAAAGATAAATTTGTTGTAGATTTAGGACCATATTATCTCCTGGTGATTTCACTAAGTAAATTCTATAAAGCACAAAAGTGGGCAGTGTTGTTTTCTATTCAAGTTATGCTGTCATTCATTACGTATAATTTAACAGTTTGCAAAGCTTTTATGAGAGAACTATCTCCTTGCAAACCAGTAACCTATGATAGATACCTACCTTCTTCATATTCAATAAACAATGATGGAGAAGGAATAGGATAAAAATAATAAAACCTCATACCTGGAGTAGAAAACAATGGTAAACACACAGTGAATGTATCAAACCCTAGCCAGAGATACCGTGAGGACTCCTTGTCCTGGGGGCAGAGTGAGTCCTTTAGTTAGCTTGCTTCTGTTTCAGAGGAGCTACTTTGTTCATTTCCTCCATGTTCCCATCTTAAATGCTGCCCTAGCCTCAGAGATCTATCAATTACATGGTCCTGTAAAACCCCTTTATTATTTAAGCTAATTTGATCAGGATATGGTTTTCTTGAGCCAAAAATATCCTAATGTAGACATAAATGAAATAGCTTGTCTTGAAAGTTATAAGCTGAGTGGGGAAGAAGTATATACTTAAAAAGGAAAGGAGAAATGGATGCTAGGTAACAGTGGTATCAGTTAATTTATTAATGAGGTGAGGAGACATCTTCCACATGTTACATTCCTGATCAGTTAAAGTAGTTAGTTAAGAGCTAAATAGAGTCTGTTTCTGATCCAATTTTTAATTATATTGAGGTTTACTTTTTTACAGAGAATGAAAAAAACATTGAGTTAGGACTGTATATGAGGCTGCTCCAAGTAAATGATTCATAGATGCTACAGAAGCCCCACCTCTATGGCAGGAATCTATCAGTGAAATGTGACCTTGTTTCCAGCTCTACAGTTTTTTTGCTCCATTACAGCTCAGAATATAGAATAGTGAATTTATACACCAAGTATGAAAGGAGGAAATACGTGTGTGTGACGTTATGAGACTGGTTATAATGTGGGGCTAGTGAAGAATATAATTTATTTTCTTTCTAACAATGCAGTATTTAATGTGATACAGTCAACACAAAATTCCTTTTGTTAACAAACTTGTCTATGATTTTTATAAATATAATTCATTTTTGGGGAAAATAAAGGACTATTATTCTTTATTGCAGTCTGCCTATGGAACACTTGTATCTATATTGCAGTTTTAGTGTCTGTAATAAGTAGGCATGATATTAAAATATAAGAGCCAAAATAATTGAGCAGCAGGAAATATATGAATTAAAATGTGTTAAGAAAACAAGTAGGCCTGTTATATAAGTGAGCTGACATTTTCAAGGAATATATTTCATACAAGTTGTGTTAACCCTCTGGATATTTTAATCACTTATGACATCCGTAGGTGTTTGCCATACTCTTTTCCCTAAGAGTTTAACAACTAAGGACAATTTTCTGTTAAACTTATGTGTTAATATAAGTGTGCTTTATTATATGATTATAGTAGTCAATACCCTTGTATTTTTTCTTGTTATTTGCACTGAATATATAAAATGCCGTTATTATTCAGTTGAAAGTCACTTAGTTTTTAAATTAGAAGGCACTAATACATAGTGATTAAGCAAACAGATAATAGTCTCTGCCACTGTAGAGCTTATAGTTTCTGCAGTCTGATTAAAAAAATATGGTCTGTTCTCACCAGTGTTACTACAATCAGGATTTTCTAACCCTTTTTAGCAGCAGTGGTCTCCAAGTATTTTAGGCAAGTTTAGCAGACTCATGATTCCTGCTTCCATCATGCCTGGCCTGGCTAAGAGGAAGATATTTAAAAATAATTCTTGATTTGGAAATTATTTCAAACTAACAGAAGGTACAAAAATAAAGATAGTACCAATAACACCTTATACCTTTACCCAGATTCACTTATTGCTAACATTTTATCTCCTCACTAAGGTACATTTTACAAGGCTTATATAAGACTTAGGTAAGTCAAACACCCTTTTCTTAGTTGTAACATTTTACAGTCTTCTTCCAGTTGAATCCTCCATTCCAAATTCATAACTCAGATGTCAGGACAAGTGCTACACAGCATTTTTAGGGAAGAGAAAAGATGCTAACCTATTACTCTAACCATTCCCAATTTGGAGATGATTGTTATTTAATATTTCATCCAGTTTTCTTATGAGCTCTTAAAATCGATAGCACCTGCTCAAAAACAACGACATGTTTTGAGCACCGTTATATGTCAAGTGTTGGAGATACAAAGATGATTAGACATGATCCCTACTTCAGAAGTTCACAGAATAGAAGGAGACACGTTCAATAAGATGCGTTAAATTCCATTGCAAAATTCTACTATCATTATATAAGAATATTACAAAGATATAATAGAGATGGAAAAGAAGTAGTTGGGGGATAATTAGTGTGACCATATAATTTATCATCTAAATATGATCACTTGAGAGTACAAGTGGTTTCTGTGAGAAGGAGTGCTGCAACAGTAAACACAAATCAGACTTCCTGTCATATGTGATCACCCCAGTGGGTAAGGATCAGGGTCTGTCTTAAAGGATGTATATCCTAACCTTGATATTATAGCTACGAATGTTCTGATGTCAAAACAGCCTGCAGTCTGGAGCAGTATTTGTGCCCTAGGAATCTTTACACTCAAACATTAACTGCCATTAAACTCACAAATAGCAATAGCAACAGAAAATGAAAAAAAATGAGCTTAGCTTCATAATCTAATTCCATCATGAGACCAAATTCAAAATACCACCATTTATTAGCTGCAGACAAAATACCTAGGAGGAAAATAGTCTTGTGTACTCAAAGCTATAATATGATACCAAATTTAACACAAATAATGACAAGTAGTGAAAATTTAGATGAGAGAAAATTATGGTTTAGGGCTCCAAAGTTCTTAGGGCCATTCAGCTTCCTGCCACAAACAACACACTGTATTGGAAAATGGGTATTTGGAAAATGGACAGAGTATGTTTGGTTCTTTTAATAACTTGGGGTAGGAGGGTGTGCTGTTTGCTATTAATAGCAGTCCCTCCCAATCAAGGAAAAATTTTTTAGCTACAGATACCAACAGTATACCAGTTGAAAAGGTTTCAGGGAACAAAGAAGAAAGGAACAGGGTTCATTGTTATTTTGTTTTACTTACTTGAAGTTGGAAATAATGTCTGTTTTACTAATTAAAAAAATTCTTTCAACAGGATTATGAATTTCTGTATGAAGTTGGGGTTTCCAATGTATTTGGTCCTGGGACTCGAATTCCAAAGGCTGCCATTCAAGTGCTTGACGATATTGAGAAGTGTTTGGAAAAGAAGCAGCAATCTGTATAACATCCTGTTTTTGCTTTAGCTTTTTCTAAAATATTCTTTTAGTTATGATCAAGGAAGAGAGTAAAGCTATGTCTGCAATTTAATTTCAACACCTGGTATGTACTTCCCTGGAAAGGTTTACATTAAAATACCTTAATTATAAGCATGTACAGTTTCACTTTAAAAATAAAAATAATTCCTAAAAACCCTCTGTAGCAATACTTTATCAGAATCTCTAGACAAAGGTATTATTTTTAAAGACCATGGTGTTATATTTATTAGAAATATTTCTTATAAATCTATTTACTTTTGATTTTAAGAATTAAACTTTACCTAAAAAGATATAACTAGTCCCATTCTTCAGTTTAGCATTACATTGACTTGAACACCAGAAAATAAAATCCATATATTAATAAAATAAAACACCTATCTTGAAAAACTAGTAGAGAATATTTATGCAGGGAAATAGATCATGGGTGTGGTCCTTAGCCAAACTCCACCAGAATCACCTTGATAAAAGAATACTAAATCAAATGCAGCAGGTTGGAATAGGGAGGAATTGGCAGCATATTTCTTCAAGTCTAATTTTATTAATGCTTTCCTCCTGAGCATGACCATGTGACCTTGTTATTGTGAAGCTTGGCTCAAGGCCCAGGAGAGTGGATGTTTATGAACATTCCTTTAAATCAAAGTGCTTAGATTGCTATTATGCTTTCTCCAGAATGGTGATGTCAGTGGTGGATGTGGCGTATGATATAGAAAGAACTGAACTTTCCAGATCCAGAAAGATGCTACCTTGCATATATTAACTCATTAAAGATAAGTTGCAAAAATAAAAATAGCACAAAGAACACCTGTACTTTGCTTGTTGAACAATTTGCTCATTAAAGAAGGAAAGTTGTCCGTTATTGTTAACATGATCCATTACATAAATATAAAATAAGTAACAGTGATTGTTTTGTAATGAATTTCTATTGTAGTTTATTAGATCAGAGAACACTGTTCTGGAAGGTATCATAAGATTTATATATTGCTATAGAATTTATAAGGTACATTGTAATACAACTTACTTAAATTTGGAACATGAGTATTAGAATAGTACTAAGTCATGATTAGTGTTCCCATTTTACAGATCAGCAATCTAACTTTAAGTCCAGTGATATATTCACTATGCCATTTTATTGACTTTTTCTTATAAGGAGATGCATATTAATTTAAGAAGTATTTGGTTTTTATGATGTGTTCATTTATGCCCTGGGTGACAGGTGAAATAAACTCCTTGAGAAATTTACAATTCTTGACATTCAGTGTCTTTTTAGTAGGCCATTTTGTGAAAAAGAATGGGAGCCTCCTGCTACCAAATTTCACATTATGTATTTCTTACCTGAATGCGGAAGTACTGGCTCCAGTAACCTTACTGCTTAAAAACCTATTTCCTGAAATATTCAGTGGTATGGGTCCATAGGAATTAAATTTGGCTTGACTCTAAGATTAAATTTTCTCACTGTTATTAAATCCAGCAAATATCAAAACTTAAATACTTCAGTGTTATTTATATGCCAAAACATTCCAAAAGAAATTTTACCTTATATCTAACTTTTATTACTATCCTAATTTTTGGATGAAAACTTCTATGACCATCCATGAGCAGACTTTTGGAAATGATCAGGACAATGACCAAGTATACAAAGAAAGTGAATATATGTCAGACAAACTGTCCCATATTCACCAAATAGTATTATAAAATTACTTCCCTAACTTCTTTCTGATGAAAACGTTTGATTCAAATAGAAGATTCCAGTGACAATTATAAAGCACAGTCAAAATATACTGTACCCCTGTAATACTCTGGAATAAATAAATAAATAAAGATACATTTAGCTACCAAAATATATATACATATACTACACAAGCAATTTAACTTACTAAGGTGTGTGTTGTTTCACAGATGAGCACCCTCATCGATCTAATAGTGCCCACATCTTAGTTACAGCTCTTTCATCTTTGGTAAGATTAGATTTATGATAATGATGCCAGTGAGGGCAAAATTTTGCATTCATATCCAGTGTAATCTAGGTATCTTTGTTTGCTTAAAGTGTTTAAAGACTAATGAGGAATCAATGGCTTCATCTGTGAGAAACACTCCACATACATACACGTGAACTGAAGAAATAAGTAACTCAGGCATTACCTAGCTTAAACTTTTGTTTCCATCAAGGTTCAGTTAGAGAAGAATCAGTAGGATACGTTTGTGTGTGTGTGTGTGTGTGTGTGTGTTTGTGTGTTTATGTGTGATTTATTATGAGGAATTGGCTTACACAATTATGGAGGCTGGCTAAGCCTCCTGAAATCCACAGGGCAAACAAAGGGAAGATCATGAGCAGGCTGGAACCCCACAGGCATAAGCTGAAGCTTATTTTCTTCAGGGAGTCAGTAAGGAAGGAAGGTAACTGGGAGAACAGTTGTTGATTTAATTGCAGTTTGGAGTCTCTGGGCTCAGGAAAGTTTCACACCCTCTTTTAAAGGGCTTCTAACTGATTAAGTCAGATGTCTCACTCAAGATAATCTCCCTTTTGATTAAAGTCAACTGATTAGGGACTTTGTTTATATGTCTACAAGATCCCTTCCCAGCTATCTAGAAATTAGTGTCTGAATGATTAACTGGGAGAAGGTGTGTCTGTGTGTGCGCTACAGAATGACTGTCATCTTTCCATCCTCCAACCCTCATGAGGGAATATCCCGTTCCTTGTGTCCCACCCTAACTGGAAATACAGTAGAAAGAGAATTGTGGAGACTGTAGTTCAGTCTAGTTAAATTGACGCATTACAAAGTTATCATGTGCCCTCACTATGGATAGGCACCTGAGGCAGAGAAAGGAAGATTTAACAAAAGTGCCATAGTATTTAGCATGTCTGGAGCCTCGTTTGCTGGCTCAAGACTCAGCAGTTTTCATACTCAAATCTGAAGAGAGGCACGTTGAAGAGTCATACCTACCCATATTTGCTATCCATCATTCAGTGGAAAGGTCCAAAATTTAGAGTACAGTATACAATCCTTGATAAAAAGAATTTGAAGAATCACTTTTGAATTGATTCAAACTTTTGCATCAAAATTATCCGGGGATGTGCTTTCTCAAAGGTAGTCTTCTTAAAATACCATCATTCTCAGATCTACTATGCCATTAATAAACCTGCATCAACTGAAATTAGTAAATAAATAAGGTTTTTCCAGGACGGTCACAACTATCGTTATACAGAGTAGGCACCACTTCTTTACTCTAAAGAGTAATTCTCAGTGACCAAGAACTTATAATTCAACAGCAACAAAAACAACCTCATTAAAAAAAATGAGCAAATATTTAAATAGACATTTTTCCAAAGAAGTTACACAGATGACTGATAAGCACATAAAAAAATGATCAGCATCACTAGTCATTAGGAAAATGCAAATTGAAACCACAATGAAATACCATTTCACATCTATTAGGATGGCTATTACAAAAAAACAAAAACAAAAAACCTAGATTGAACAGTATTGGAGAGGATGTGGAGACACTGGAACTTTGTTCATTGCTGGTAGGAATGTACAATGGTGCAGCTACGGTGGAAAATGATATGATGATTCTTCAAAAAAATTAAACATAGAATTACTGTATGATCCAGAAATTCCACATCTGGGCATATTCCCAAAAGAAGTGAAGGCAGGGACTTGAACAGATATTTGTACACCAATTGTTAGGAAACTGAATGTGACTCCCCCAAATTCATATTGTGAAGCCCTAACCCCCGATATCATGGTGTTTGGAGGTGGGGCTTTTCAGAGGTAATTAGGTTTGGATTAGGTCATGAGGGTAGGATCCTCATGAGGGAATTAATGCCTTTATAAGACGAAACAGGAGACCTTGCTCTTCCTCTCTTTCCTGGTCATGTGAGGAAACAGTAAGGAGGCAGCCATCTTTAAGAGCACTGTCGCTGGGAGATGAATTGGCTGGCTTCTGGATCTTCCGCTTCACAGTCTCCAGAACCGTGAGAAATAAATACCTGTTGTTTAAGCCACCCGGTCTATGGTACTTTGTTACAGCACCCTGAGCAGACTAAGACACAAATGTTGATAGCAGCATTATTCGTAATAACCAAAAAGCAGAAGCAACCCAGTGTCCATTGACAGATGAATGGATAAACAAAATATGATATATTCTTACAATGGAATATTATTTGACCTTAAAAAAGGAAGGATATTTTGACACATTACAATATAGACACGTGTCATTGAAGACATTATGCTTAATGAAATAAGCTAGTCACAAAAAGACAAATACTATATGATTCCACTTATATAAAGTTCCTAAAGCAGTCAAATTCATAGAGACAGAAAGTAGAATGGTGGTTGGGGAGAGGGAGATATGGGGAGTTAGTGTTTAACGGGTTCAGAGTTTCAGTTGGGGAGGATGAAAATGTCCTGGACATGGATGGTAGTGATGGTTGCATGACCAGTGTGAATGTACTTGAATCCACAGAACTCTATGCCTAAATATGGCTAATATGATCAATTTTATGTTATACATATTTTGCTACAATAAAAAATGTATTTAGGACAATGCCTGCAATATGACACAGGCTTTATAGGTATTAGTTATTATTGTTGTTGTTATTGTATTATTATTCCTGCTATTATTTTTTAAAAAATGAATGGATGGCAAGGCATGAAACCAAGAAGGTAGGCAGAGACCAGATCATTTAGAGACTTATCCTGTAAAGGGATTTGGATTGTTATCCTGAAGGTTACAGAGAGCCATATAAGGGTTTTAACCAGGGAAATAATCTGATAAGATCATTTTAGTACAGCAGATGGAAGATGCCTTTTAATGGGGTCGACACTGGAGATAAGAATTAAAAGGCCATTATAGTGATTTAATAGAGAAATTCTAAGTATCTAGGCTTATCTGCTTAGGTGCTACTCAGAGATGGCAGTGATGGAGAAGATATGATCTCATTTTGGAAGACTGGCTTGACAGAAACTGCATTTTATCTTTTAAAGAAGTCTCTTGATCCTTAGGTATTTGCTGTATGGAATAGGCTATGTCCCCTGACCTATTTCAGTTGTTCTGCCACGGACCCCTTTTGATGTGCAGTGATTTCATGGCTGAGTACACTGGTATAATGTCAAAATCAGGAAAAGGTAAAATTATGGGATTTTTTTCCCTAGTGAAATTTTTGCCAACACTAGAGCTTTCTAAGCTTTTCTGGCTTCAGTGGCACACCAGGATGATGTCTTTAGGGGGCACTGAAGACACCAAAATTCATTTCCTGCCACTTAATGGGAATTTATTACACAAATATTATAATGAAGGTATAGGAAGGCAGGAGGGCTTTGGAGAGGCAGCCTTTCTGAGTGAAACCTATGTGGAAGTAGGAAATATATTAATATTAATAAATTAAAGTAACAGAAAACCAAAGAAAACAGGATGATTACTCCCTCCTTTGATTTCCATCTCAGGGAGTGGGAATTCATGTAACGGCGGGTGGTGGTGAGGAGAGGGGCTTTTTCTTTTTTTCTGAGACAAAGTCTCCCTCTGTCACCCCGGGTAGAATGCAGTGGCATCAGCCTAGCTCACTGCAACCTCAGACTCCTGGGCCAAAGTGATCTTCCCACCTCAGCCTCCCAAGTACTTGGGACTACAGGCATGTGCCATCATGCCTGGCTAATTTTTCTGTGTTTAGTAGAGACGGAGTCTCACTCTTGCTCAGGCTGGTCTCAAACTCCCCCGTCAAGCAGTCCACCTGCCTTGGCCTCCCAGAGTGCTAGGATTACAGACATGAGCCATCGAGCCTGGCCGAGAGGGGCTTTTAAACAGTTCTGGACTTTTCTACCCATTAACAAAATTATGCTGTATGTCACTGCCACCCTCCAGTGGTATCCTTAAGTTCCCATCTACTTCATATTACTCAAAAACCTATGCATAAAAAAAAGAGGTATAATAAAACCATCTATGTTAATGTGGAAATATTTATTAATGTGAAATACGTTTGTTCTACTAGGGATATTTTTATTTCAACTGGGAAAAAAATCTTATCAAAGTGATTAATATCTACATGTACTTGCTGCTTGGTAGACACTCAATAAAAATGATGATGATGATGATAATGATAACAGCTAATGTTATTTCTACCAATAGGTAAATCCTGCCTCACTTACAAAGAACTAGGGGCCATCCTTTAGGTCATTAGACAAAGTTTCATTTTAGAAGTAGCCTAAAGTTGAGAGATAAAATTGAAAAAAGTGTATATATTTATTAAGGTATTCTTGTCTTTGTTGTGCTTATCATTACGAAAAATGCTCTCATCACTCAAAAATATTTTCAAAGAAAAGCCATTCTGATTTTCCTAACTAAACACAATATTCGTGTTTTCTGTTCTCAGATCTTCCTTTTATTTTACTTTTTACTACTGCACCTGTAGGTGTCTCCCTAAGTTCAGGATTATTCTATTTCCTTGGCATTATATTTGAAATGATGCCCATTCTAGAAGCCCAGAGATGCTATAAACACTCTCAGAAAAAGCACATCTGTTTGATAGTTTACTTAGATGTTCCTAATGTCATCCTTTATGATTATGATCTGTGGTCAATAAAACTAAATGTTGATAATTGTTTATGAACTGTGTTGCATATTGTGCTAAACTGATTAGTTCATTAGCAGTGAAACTAGAATAATATGAGATTAATATTGAATTACATTCTGTAAATCCATCCCTAACTCACATTTACTCATTTTATATTACTAATTCCTCCTGACCTGTTTCCTCCGTTTGCATTCAAGCCTCTTACTATTATACTGACCTCTTCTTACTACTTACCATGAGATCAAGACATGATATTTAGGCTATTTACATGTAGAAAACACAATACACATTCCCCTGAAGTTCTTAAAAAAAGGGAAATGAAGAATTTAATAATTTATGTCAGGATTATTTCAGTACCATTTTGGTTCTGAGATCATGGGCAAAATATTAATTCAGATAAATGCTATGAATTCACAATAATATATACTTTTATTGATTGATTATTGTTTGTAAAATTTTAACGACATTACTTTTGGAAAATAAATATGTAAAGATTTTTTTGCGATTTTTGCAGAGTTACACATACCCAATAAGCATTACATATCTCCACAGCGAAGAGACATTTCTGCTGTTGAATTCTTTCTGTGAATGGAAAACTCAGCCTAGGACTTGCTTAAGGAGTAGAAAAGTAAAGCAACGGTGATGATATTCTCAGTTTTTCTGAACCATCTTTACTCAACGTCAAACATTCTGTTCTATCGTCTTCTTTAGTTTTGTCACTCATCAGACCGTATGATCATCAGAACAATATTCGTGACAATTTTCTGTCAGACAGAATAAATGGTTTATCTAGACATTAAGAGTTGAAGGACACTAGACGGAGGGCCCTCTTTGCCTCTAACATGTTCTGTCTGGTGTAGGACATCAATGCCTCTAAAAATATTCTTTAAAATTGCAGATATTAAGATTGAACATTTTAATTTAATTCCAAAAACATTGACTGAGATGGCCATTATTAATTGTGCATGGATTGTGCACTGACTCCAGCGAGAGCCATTAACTTTGCTGTCATGTGCTGTCATAGCCCTGCATACATTTTGCTGCCGTTTTCCATCTTAAAAGAGGGATAAAAGTAGGGCCCAACTCAAGTGTTTATTGTAAGGATTAAATGAGATAATGTATATAACTTCTTTGAACAGTACATCATATAACAAAAGCACAATAAATATTTTCTATACAAATGATGATGATTATACTTTATGGCAGCTTCACTTCTAGGCCTTAGAAATAAAAGAAAAATACATATCACATAGTTCTTTCCCTTGAGGAGCTGGTAGCCAGTTTGCAGAAGATGAACTTATAAAAAGACTGTGAGTACATGTCATAAACGATGTCTCCACGTAGTGCTGTGAGAACACAAAAGAAGTCGCTAATGTTTTCCTGTGGAAGAAACGGAAGCTTCAAAGAAGAGACAGCATTTGAAGTCTAAACAATGACAGGGACAGAATATGAAATTCATGGACAGAGATAAGGTTGAAAATATGGAATATGGATTTTATCATTTACTAACTTCTTGCTTTTAAATCTTTTTTGAAATTAATTTCCAACTTGTAACTCGCTGATTTCAAGTTGCATTTTCTTTTTGCCTTGGATTGGCCAAGTCCTCTGTGATCAGGGAGATACTTTCCAAGTTATGGCATATGGTCGACCTGCTTGGGAATCCTTTATGACTGTGTACTAAAAATGTAGACTATCTCAGAATAGACTTCTTAGTTTCAATCCATTTTATAAACCCCACACTCATTTAGTACAGTCATTGTACTAAATGTGTTATTGATCACAAAGGAATCTGATAACTAGATCACTGGCAAACCATTTCTTCATTTAGGGAAGAAAAACTTTTTGATATGTGTTGATATAGTTTGGATGTTTGGCCCCTCCAAATCTCATGTTGAAATTGGATCCCCAGTGTTGGAGATGAGACCTGGTGGGAGGTGTTTGGGTCATGGGGGCAGATCCCTCATAGATGGCTTGGTGCCCTCCCTATGATGACCAGTGCGTTTTTGCTTTATTAGTTCACCATAAATCTGTTTTTTTAAAAGAGCCTGGCACCTCCTCCTCCTTCTCTTGCTCCTTCTCTTGCCATGTGACAAGCCTGCTCCCCCTTCAACTTCCGTCTTGATTGGAAACTCCCCGAAGCCCTCACCAGACGCAGATGCTGGTGTCACACTTCTTGTACAGTCTCCAGAACTGTGAGCCAAATAAACATCTTTTTTTAAAGATCTCTTTTCTTTATAAATTATCCAGCTGCAGGTATTTCCTTTACAGCAATGCCAAATGGACTAACACATGTGCCTTATATATATTTCATGAGCAGCATCATTCACATAAAATGGTGCAGAGGGATAGTGTCTGCAATAGGCCTAATAATTGAGATAACCTGTGCTTACTGCCCTTTTCGATGAGAAAATTTAATGACTTCCTATTTGACTTATTCACACAGAAAGCCATTTTTCCCAAAATACTAGCCTCCTTGACTAGAAGATTTATTTTGATCATTAAGTGAAGAATCCAGAAACAGAAATGGATTTTCTTTTCTCCCAAAAATCAAAGTGTCTTTTCTGTCCTTTAAAATGTCAGCCATTTCTATAGAAGGTACTTAAGATAATTCTAGACTTCTATCTGCTAAGAACTCAGCTAAGAGTTCGTTAAATATCCAATTATTAGCCAATCTGTGGGTATGAACCACTCTTGAGTGGAGTGAAAACAGTTGTATGAAATGCCTTTCCTCCACTATCTTTCTGAAGATGTAGCTAATTGGAATGGCCATGCTTTACATGATAGAAAATAGGAGCTTTACTCCTTCAAAATTTCTCACCCTCATCAAAGTTGCTATTCAGGGGGACAATAAATTTGTAGATCAAGAGAAAAAAAATTACCTAGTATGATTTCAAAGATGCTGCCCCCAAATATAGTTTCCTGCATGCTAAGTTGTGCTGAAACTTCCTTTAACAGTAGACCACATCTTTAATTCTAGTTAGAAGTGAGAGTAAACTAAATAACTCTGAGAGGGATGTTAACAGGAATCCATATTAGATCATTTTACGTGCATACATTTTGATCTAGGAGAGATTATAAAGGAGGTAAGGATGTGAAAAGAAGTGCTCCAAAGCCCGGAAGAAGTGGCAGTCAGTTGGTTGCAGTAGACATCCGCTGTCATCTGCTGACCTGGTTTCGTGAAGCTCTAGTGGATAATATCAGCGCTGGATCACAAAATAGACACATTAGCTTTTTTTTGATGAATATTCGGTTTTAGACTGTGTTTTTGCACTTTATCCAACCATTGCACAAAAGCTTGCGATTGTCAAAAAGAATCCATTTTTCACCATGCATGACAATACAGTGTAGAAATGGTTCACCTTTATTTCATGACAGCAAAGAAAGCCAAGCTTGCAGATAACTTCTCTGCTGACACTTGTTTAATCCATGTGGAACACATCTATCAGCTTCTTTACCTCGCTGATTTGTTTCAAATGGTCCAATATTGTTGGAACAGTAATGTCAAATCTTGCCGCTAATTCATGCGTAGGTTGAGATGGATTTGCTTCCACTGCAGCTTTCAGCTCATCATTATACACCTTGGGCTCAGGTCGCCCACGGGGCTCATTTTCAAGATTAAAATCACCAGAACGGAACTTCTCAAATCATCAACGTGCTGGTGCGTTCATTAGCCACATCCTTCCCAAATGCTTCATTGATATTTCAAGCTGTCTGCACTGCATTAGTTTCACGACGGAACTCATATTCAAAAATAACATGAATTCTTGACTTATGCATGGTTTCACAAAAATTGCTCTAAAAAAAAATTGAAAGATAATCACAGGCCAAAAAAAGTACATTTGAAAGACTAAGGATGTACCTTCACAATAAAAGTAAAACAAGAAGTGTCAAAGTGAAATGTCAGAGATATTAACTGTCAAACTTAGTACTTAAGGAAATCAGATATTTCATACTTAGTAACCTAAATACATATGATAGGACTTTTTCTGAGGATAACATCAGTAGGAACTCTGCTCTCTAAGGGAACCAAGTGTGGAAAGAAAATAGTGTGCTTAGAAATGTCGCATACACACCTCCTCCATAAAGACACATTTCCCCTGTCAAGTTCTTTATTGCTATTAAATAATTTCAGTTTCTAAAAACAGGTATGTATGTGTATATTTGTGTGTATCTGCATGTGTGCATGTATGTGTGTGTGTGTGTGTGTGTGTGTATGCAGGTGATGTGGAAATAAACTAATCATGTGTACTGATAGGTATAATGCCTTCTAAGATTCTGATTACAATTTGAAAATAAATTTTCCCTTCCTATGTTCTGTCCCATTGATCAAACTTCCTCTTTCATAATTTTACATCCAGGACTTAGCATCTCAGCTCAATCTTAGTGAATCATATTGTGTTATAGAAAGAACAGGGACTTACTCATTGGAATGACTTGGGGTCCAGTCTGGTTCAGCCTGATACCAGCAAGTTATCTATTAATCCTGCTGAGACACAGTTTTCTTAATACTTTAATATGCTCCTTAATTGCTCTTTATATGAATGTGTATCTCAGACAGAGTTCACTGGAAAATGTTGTTTTTACAAACATGAGAGAGAGAGAAACAAATGTGTAAGTTATCCAATAACACAATGGACAAAGTTTTTCACTCAGTTAAGATTGGAAAGAAAACAAAATCAGATTTTGTATTTTACATTGACTGCTAAAGATATCACAGGGCACTAGTATATACGGTATGATATTTAGTCAGTTTCCAGGGTGAGTATTTGTGATATATAGAAATCTGCAGCAGCACATTCAAAGTAAGTCCTGCAAATGGATTTGATTTGAGTCACCTTGTCAGTTTAGAAACAATGTCATAAATACAAATGACTAAGTCCCAAGGAAAGACAACAGACATGCCACTTTACTAGCTTTCACAAAACCTAATTTTCCATGCAGTCTCTGGTGCATTAAAAAAATAAAACGTAACATTAGTGTTGAAGGGTGTTTCCAGATGGCCTTTTATTAGCTACTGAGGAGGAGGCTGTGTCTATTTTCCATCAACTGTGCACATCACAGCAACAATTTTCACTTTTCTATACAATAGGCTATTATTGTTGCAGGAGATGCTAAATGACCCTTGGAGGACTGGCCCTGAAATCTTTTAGAAAATACCGTGTACATAGTAGTTCACGTGACTATAAATCTGGATTTTCTCTATTTACTTGAAGGTTAGACAATGTCAGTGAATACCACCACCCCTTTCTTTATTGTTTCTGTGTTTGATCTCTCTTATGAAAGTTCCATTGAATGTAATATATTTCAGAAGAATTTTAAGCGAGAATAAAGAAGTTATTGTTTGAGAGTCTATTCAGCTGGGCACATTCCAACTGTTCAAGACCAGAAGTTCCTTTGTAAAAGCAGGTCAAGCTAATTTTATGTAAAAAAATACTGAGGGTGTGGGTAACTCCCCGCCTCACTTTACATTATTGTAAAGAAAAATCTTTGTCTACTTTCCATGAAATTTCTTGTCATTTTTCAGTGCCTTTCTACTCTTTTAGTTGCACTACTTTCGAAATGATCTTCCTGGAGCCAATTTAGAGTTTCCTAGAGGTACAGATTTAAGAAAAAAACCCAGAAGGATAAAGAAAAGTTAGGATTTTGTAAATATATTTTAGGCTAAATTCTGGATAGACTCTAGATCTTGACATATGTTGATTTATATGATTATTAAGAATGTGAGAGCCAGGTCATAATAAGCCACTGATCTGAATAGGAGGAATTAAGAAATACCAAGAACAAAATACCGAACAAAATGGAAGCCAAGGACTCTCCTGATCCACTCATTATTGTCCTCTAAGATACCTACACGAAACCATGGAATGTGGCTCTCCCAGTCCATGCTCTGACCAAAAGTACTTGGAGCATTAAGAACATGGTGTACTGGCCAAAAGCCATCACGATTAACTGGTGTTCATGTCAAATGATCTGGGCACCAAAATAGTTCTGTAATAAGAGAATAAATTTCCACTAACAATGAATGTCTCATCTGCAGGGAGAAAAATGCTGAATAAAAGACTGTGATATCCTATAAAGATGAAGTCCTCAGTCCAAAAGAAAAGGCGTGAAGGAGAAAGAGGAAGAATTGAAACAGAGGGAGGACACATGGCATCTGCCCAGACTGTGCTGGTCACTTTATATTTAACTATAACAATGACTCTAAGAAAAAAATGTCATGATTCCCTATCACAGATGAGAAACGAGGCCCAGAGTACTTAAATGGCTCTTCAGTCAAATGATGAAATCAATAGTTGTGTTGACATCAGGGACATCACCAAAATCCATTCCGTTTCTGCAGACGACTGCTTCATTCTCCATGCTCTCCCTGCCCGCTCCCTGCAGAAGCATCCACGGCCCCAGCCAGGCTATTTCAGCAGCAGCCAGAGACACTTGCCTCTTAGCCATTTTTGCTGTTTCTGCTCAATTGAGATTTGCCTCCCACTGGCCTCTAGTATATAAGGACTGTTCCCACCTGCTGCCCTCTCTGTTATCTGCTCCAGATAGGCCTTGGACAAAAATCCTCTTATCCCAAACTAAAAATTATTTTCTATTTAGAAGCAAAAAAGAACCAAGCATTTGTTCACTGATTCAATTGTCTAAATGCAATTGGGAGTAGTCCATCAGGAGACAGGGGAACGGGGGATAGTTCAGAAGACACAGGAACTGATTGAAACATAGTGAAGAGGGGCCGGGATACTTGGAAGATTATCTACTTGGACAATAGGTAGTGCCAGTGGTTTATTCAAGGTGGTGGGGATTGAGTACTACTAAGTCAGATGCAGCCAAGGAGTTTAAATGGGATCAGCACAGCCCCCATGAATTCAACTTTACTACAGTACGTAACCTTCTCTCCTCTCCCCCTCTAATGGGTGGGAAAACTGACACTGAGAAGGTGAAGTAACTTCCTGAATGCAAGCCGGCAGTGCTACCAGGACCAAGAGTCAGCAGTTTCTGCACACACTGGGGCTAGAACTCACCTCGGTATCTTCTGTACAGCCTAAGAAAGTCGGACTTGCTTCGCTTCCATCCTCTTCCCTCTTCAAGTTCAGGCTTGCCTGAGTTCTGACAAGCCAGACTCCTGGACAGGTACCTTCTGGGCTAGCCCTGCCATCCCACCATTTATATACAGACACAGAACCTTTCTTTCAAGGTATACAGGCAACAGATGATTACACACTTTGCGGAATACAAAACATATGGAAGTGCATGGAGCACATGTGAAAATACTTTTTCATCTCAGTGTCCAGGTGTATTCACATAAAATGCTATATGTGTATCATTGACATATATTTTAAATGTTTTGCCATTGTTTTTATATAAATGGGATAATTCTATAGGTATGGTTCTATGAATTGCCTTTTATAAAGTATTTATATGTCTTATGTCAGTGTGTATGGATCTACCCCATTCTTTTTAATTCTCCACCACATTTCAGAACTACAGTTACATAACAATTCTTCTATCAATGAACATTCGGGTTGTTTCAATGTTTGCACCTAACTGAATGTTTATTTCAAATTGTTCCCAGGATTGGAATCAATTTCATCATTAAAATTCATTCTTCTATTAACAAATGGAAGAGTCTTCCTCTAGGTGGCCTAAATTTGAAAGGAAAGGTTGTAATAATATGTCAGCATAATCAGTGATCTTTTTATAAAAGAATGAATGAGGTGACCTCGCCCCAAGTGAGCTATGACCAGGTCATATCCTCGAGCTTTCCCTCAAATGGCTTTATCTGTGTCCACTTTTCCTAAAACAGGTACTGTCCAGACCTTGGATGTACAAGAAAAACCTCACCTATGGAGGCTTTGATAACCAGTGCAAATAAAAGATAATTATTCCTTAATATTACCTTGAGTTGGAAATAAAAAGGGATTGTTTTGGAAACACCATTTGGTCTCATATTTGCCTTTTGTAGTTCTGCAACTTTTATTCCTGCTTTCTGGAAATAATCATTAAAAAGATGGGACTGACAAAAAGAAGGGAGTCTAGTGTTCCTGATATTTGGTCAAGAATTTCAGAAAACACTAAGATGATTCACTTGTGACATTTTGGGCTCGTGCTAGAGTTTATGTTTTGTAAGAGAGACCAAAGCTGTAAAGTCAGCGGGCATCCTTCAGAGGGTAAACTCGAGCGGAGAGGCTCACTTTCTAAGCGAACTGACAGAATTGATCACAGCCCAAATGGGTCCAAGTCCTCAGCATCAGCTGTCGGGGGGCCTCAAAATCAGGTACAGTATATTTAAAAGCCTCACTCCTGCTTGTCTGACTCTTTCGTGTGTTTTGTTCCATGGCATTCCTTCCATCCCTTCAGCCAGAAGGCTTGGCTGGATGTCTAGGTCACTTAATTTCAAAAATATTATTAATTTATGATGACACACACAAGAGGATAAAAAGAACAGTGACATTTGGGAAAATATTCCCTTTTCAAAACCACTGAAATCTTCACAGTGGTTTGAAGATCAAATGGAGGACACAGAGCACTATAACTTTTCTTGCTGAGGAGAACAGAGGTTTTGTGACAATGATTATGAGATGAGGTAAAAATGAAACAGTTTTTTATTCATTTATATTTTTATTGCAACCCCAGAAAATGTTGCTATTACTTGATGTGTTATCTTCTGAATTTACTAAAATGTTGTCACGTACCTATTTTTTTAAATTTACTTTTCATTTCTTTATTCAATTACTTATTAAATATTTATTTAGCATATGTTACGTGTTACTACATAACAGATGTGTAACCAATTGGATATAACATATATACAAGAATTCTATGTAATCTTCTTTACAACCCTCCTACTTTCCTTCCTTTCTCTCTCCCTCCCACCCTCTGCTTTCTCTTTCGTTCTCCCATCCAAGTACTAACCCAGCCAGTCCCTTGCTTAACTTCCGAGATCAGACAAGAGAGCGTTCAGGGTGGTGTGGCCGTAGACTCTCTTTCTTTCCATACATGTTTAATAAGCATCTGTTACGTGCAATGTTATAAGCACTAAAAAATAATGTTGAGTAAGGCAATCTTACAGTCCAACGTAGCAGACAGTGGACATACATCCATGAATTAAACAATATAGTTTTAGATGGTGACGGCTACTACGAAGAAAATGGAAGAGGGTGATGTAACAGAAGTCGACACTGCAATGCGGTGTGGAGACAAACATGAGACAGTCCCCAGAAGGCCTTTAGAGGAGGCGGCTGGGGAAAAGGAATGCAGAAAGGAGGACAGGAACAAGAATGACAAGCAGGGTGTTCATTCTTTCAAACTCGGACTCATTTTTGCTTTTAGTTAACTGCATGTTTGGAATTCATACTGGTAATCTCACTCTTACTTCCGTGAGTGGATCTCGGTCTAAAGCATCCACCAGCACCTCCACACTGGCATTCCCAATCTTTTACTCCCCTGCTAGGTCAGGGTCATGTTTGCTATTTTTCAGTCGATTTCTTTATGCCTGATACCCCAAAAGTGTAGTTCTAATCTTACTTCTATTAGTCTGAGGACTTGTCTTCTTAGAATTCAACCAGTTCCGCAAATTCAGTGTATCTCAAACCAGACATTATTTCACCGTGCAGACAAATTATTTCTCTGGCCACTCATTCCTCTTAGTGACAACATTGTTCTAGTATTTTAGGCTAGAATATTTGGAAATTTTTTTCACTTTTCTTTAATTCCCTGTATCTATTCTGTCGTCAGATTCTACCCTTTTTTCCTTCTGAAATATTTATCACAGGCCCTCGTCCTTTCAATATCACGTCCTTCTACCCTCTTTGCTCTTAGGCATCGTGTCCTGATGGCCACCGCCGTAGCTTCCCACCTGGTCTCGCCCTCTCCAGCACTAGCTGCATCTTTCAGCCAAGCTAATCTTCCTTGGATACCACTTCCATCACGGCATTCCTCCACCTGGAACTACTGTGTCATGTGAATGCTCATCTACCTACACATGGCTCTCCCCCGCCCCGATCACCCGGCCCCTCCTACCCACCCGGCCTTGTTCCCACTGCTCCTGCACCGGCCCTCAGCTCTAACGGGCGGGTATTCCCGGTGCCTTTCGAATTCCTTGCCACATTCCTGCCTCCTTCCTGCCTCCTTCCTGCCTCCTTGCCTTTGCTCACGCTTTCCCTTTATATGCCATTCTTTACTTTTTTAATTTCAAAATATTAGGAGGGGTACAAATGTTTTCGTTACATGAATATCTTGCGTAATGCTGAAGTCGGGGCTTTTAGTGTGCTCATTAATTCATGAGCAGATGCCATTCTCCACCCTTTCTCACCCAGCAGTTCTTACCCGTTCCAACATTCCACCTGTTCTACTGAGCTCCCTTCTCTGCTCTTCCACACACACACAGTTCCTGGTACTCTCTCTCTTTGTTAATAGGTGTTGACTCCGTGTGTAGTACACTTTCTCCTGATCTCAGTGCCTTTCTCAATGCTAAGCAACGATGCTGCCTCCTCTCTAAAATCTGCCTGTATTTCCCCATCTTTCCCCATGTGCTCATGGAATATTGGGATTCATATTCCTACAGAGCATTTACTAATTGGCGTTGTATTAGACCCTGCTCTCTGAAGATAGAGAGTAAGTCTAATTCACATTGACATTAGAAATTTTGCACATGGTAGGTGCCCAATAAATATTGTGGCATTAAACTTCTCAGCTGATATTGCATTCATGGGCCCTGTCTTAGAATTTTAGCCACTCATTCCATGCTAATTGTTCCTTGTTTGCTAATTTCCTCTTTTTCTAGATCATTAGCTAATTTTCAGTAGCCATCCTGCTATGTAGCACCTGGTTTCTCTGACTCAGTCTCTGGTCTTGAATGTTTCTATTCCAGTTTTAACTGATGTCTATGATTTCTAAATTTGTGTATCACTAGACTTAAAAAGTTAGTGCAATATAGCACTAATTTGTGCTATATTGCTAGCTTTTTCATGACTAAGATTAACATTTCTTGTTAAGAAATATAGAAAGAGTAATTTAATCTACTTTTCAAGGTCATGTGAAGATTTTGAAGTAATTGCTTTATGAACTGTCAATCACCAACCAGCATATTATTAGTAATAGTGAATCAAAAGCCCCTGAGAATAAAATATACCTTCTACTGTGTTGCAGATTGTGTTGATTGCTGATCTACCAGCTGTCTGCACTTTACATACTTCTTTGTGTTCCTTTAATCCTGGGCCTTCTGTAGAGACTAAACGTGCCTAATATTCTTTTTCTCACATCTCTGGCAGCTAGGACCTGGAAAGTAGATGCAATTCTGGCCAATGAATGCCGAATGGAAACCAGCTCTGTGGTTTCTGGGAAATATTATTTTACTTCTTGATTTTTAAAAAAGACATGCAAATAAAATTCCCTGTTTTCTGCCTTGCTGTGGTTGTGTGGGGCCAGTGATGGCTGTCTTGTCAACCCAAGGAGAAAAACGAAAATTGAGAGCCAGTAATCTAAGTATAGCAGAGTAAAAGCTGTAGGGAGCATGGGTCTCTGGTTCTATTGTTGAGCAACTACACAGAACCTGGAGCTGCCTTGCCTCCAGAACTTTTGCTAGGGAGGAAAAAAAAACAACTGTTCTTACCAATTAAACCACTTTTAGCTGCATATTCTGTTCCTTGTACCCCAAAGTATTCTAATTAATATAGACTTCTATTGCATCCCTCACAGTGTCAAGATCAAGTTTAGATTTTTAACTATTCCTTGTTTGATTAGAATTATATTCATTTTGATTGCATGCTTTTGAGAAATGGGTACTAATGTTCACAGACTCCTTGCAAAGATAAAGAAATTGCACCCCAGGAAAACAAAGATTGCTTTTTCAGATGATATGACCATGTTATCAGCAGGATGCTACAGGCCTAAAGCCTGAAATAAACAAAACATAAATTGAAAGCAGACATGCTATTGGCAAGATAAAAAGACGTAATGACAATGAAAACTGTGATAGCATGTACTGCTTCCAACAGTGGCCCTGAAAACTGATAACACAAAGTCACAGCTTCTTGTGCAAACGGCTCCCACGCTCCCTTCATTGTGGTAACGGCTTGGTTCTTCTCGGCTTCAGCCTTCTCCTTCTCATTCCTGAGGTTAGTATATCAAGTTTATGTAATTTAATGGCCTATGTTATAATTTAAATTCAGAAAGATTGACCATAGTTTTCTCAGAAATGCTCAAATTCATGTCTATGCTTTTTAAGGAAATTGCTGCGAGAGAATTCCAAGCCTATTATTAAAAACTTGTGTCGCCCAAATAATCCATCTAAAATTGTTTATCAAGCTGTGACCATAATATAAATGGCATCAAATACATATTAACAGTTGGATAATCTTCATTGCAAAGGTTTGCTTTCTAATTCTATCCTAACCAGCAATTAACTCCTAGCATGAAGAAAAAAATACTGCTTGAATGATTGACAGTGTACCAGACTGGTTGTTTGCAGTTTCAAAAATTACATGACCCATGAAATTATTTAGTAGTTTACTGATTGTCCCTAGAAACTGACCAAAATGATGGCTCCATTTTTAACCACAGCTGGAGACCTC
The DNA here is from genome assembly GCA_963575035.1 of Avahi laniger. Taxonomy (NCBI): domain Eukaryota; kingdom Metazoa; phylum Chordata; class Mammalia; order Primates; family Indriidae; genus Avahi; species Avahi laniger. The sequence continues at coordinate 62,403 of CAUYSK010020149.1, forward strand.
TGGAGTCTCCTTTCAGTTATTAGGACAGAGCTCCTACCTTGAAAGTTTCCCAGAGTGACAGATGGAACTTCAGATGTTAAAGGGCCCAGGCTTTCTTCTCTCTTAATTGATATTGCTACCAAATTTAGTGATTTTATTATCTAGTGTGGAGACTCATAATTATCAAAGCAAGGCTCGCTGTTCAATTAGGCAGAGGACACAGGTGTGAAAAGGGTGTGAAAATAGGCAACACAGATAAGAATGAGAAAATTCAAATCAATGATAGAAATCCAGTTTGGGAAAACTCCCCGTGTCTAAAGCTGTCCACAACAGAGAAATCTCTGTTGCTTTGGACTCCGGGGAGAAGGAGCTCTCAGGAGTGCTCACCTATTACAAACTTGGATTTGGATAACGGGAAGAGCGATGTAAAGAGTATTTAGTGTTACCGGCAGTGGGTTCCAGCAGTGTTATTCTTTCAGGCACCTCTGGTCATATCAGCTCATCCCTAGCAATGAAGAGAACAGGCTGACCGCTGCCTAATACTGCGAGCTGCAATACCAGAAGTGGCCAGGAGAGGTCAGCATCAGAAAGACATGGCAGGATTCTTTGTTATTTGGGAAAGCTGTGATAGCCACGAGCCATTAAAAAGAAAAATAATTGCAGATCATATATCTGAAAAGAAGTTAATTTCCAAAATATGTAAGGAACTCCTATAATTCAATACAAGAAATATAAATAACCCAAATAAAAAATGGGCAAGGACTTGAACAGACTTTTCTCCAAAGACATACAAATGGCCAACAGGTATATATTATAAAATGACGCTCAACATTATTACTGCTTAGGGGATGGTAAATCAAAATTATAACGAGATATCACTTACACCTGTTAGGATGTCCATTATAAAAAACACAAAAGATAAGTGTCGGTGAAGATGTGAAGAAATTGGAACCTTTGTAAACTTTTGGTAGGAATATAAAATGGTGCAGCAGCTATGGAAAACAGTGGAGGTTCCTCAAAAAAATTAAAAGTAGAACTAGCGTATGACCCAGCCATCTTACTTCTCAGTATATGTCCAGAGGAAATAAAACCAGTATGTCAAAGAAATATCTTCCCTCCCATTCACCGCAGTATTATTCTCAATAGCCAAGATACGGAAACAACACAGTGTCCATTGACAGATGAATGGATAAAGAAAATGTGGTAAATACATACAATGAAATGTTATTCGATCTTACAAAAGAAGAAAATCCTGCCGTTTGCAAGAACATGGATGAACCTGGAGAACATTACGTAAAGTGAAATAAGCCAGTCACAGAAGGACAAATAGTGCATGATTCCAATCATATGAGATATTTAAAATAGTCAAGCTCACAGAAGTAGAGAATACAATAGTGGTTGTCAGGGGGTGAGGGTGGGGAAAATGGGGAGATGTCGTTCAGTTGGTATAAAGTTTCAGTTATGCTAGAGGAATAAATTCTGGAGATACGCTGTATGACACAGTGCCTATAGTTAATATGGTATTATCTACTTCAAAATATGTTAGGAGGGTAGATTTCAGGTTTAAAAGGAAAATATTTGCAAAGTGTATATTAAGTGTTCTTACCACAGAAACAAACAAATGGAAAACAAAAACAAAGGGAATAAGGAAACTTTGGGAGGTGTTAATGACCTCAATGCCATTGTCTTTAGGGAGAGGCAAGCTAATGTGCTTTCTGTGTTTTGAGGACAGAAAGTCAAGGAAACAGCTTAGTATAGAAGAAATTGCACAGAATTTATACTCAACAGATCTGTGTTTCCATTTGGAGTCAACTCCCTGTTAAGCAATCATGTAACCTCTTTTAACTTGAGCTTTCTCACATGTTAAAATGGGATTAATAATATAAACCTTATGAAGTCATAATTAAATTATTAGGTTATTGTGGGAATGAGTTAAACCTTGGGAAAGCAATGGGTATTTAGAAATTGCTAAAATATACATATTTAGAATTATAAGGGTTTTCTCTTTTCTAATACAATGAAAATAAACAAAATCATTAGAAGAGGGAGAAAACTGAGCAGCAATACCTGTGCCACTCAGGGTTCTAGGTTACAAAAGCAGAAACAAAACAGAACAACACAACTCTGACTAAAGGGAGTTTATCGAGAGGAGGACACATAGGTTTCTGAATTTAATGGAGGACTGAAGAAATGGGCTTGGAAAGTGGACCAAAATTTGAAGCCATGTCACGGCCAAAATTCCATCCTGTGAAAAGCCTGCTGATGATGCTCCTTGCTCCATTGTCACTGAACATGGGCTTCCAGGACATTGGGCCCTATTGTCTCCGGCATCATCATCCTTAGACATTCTGCTGTGGCCTCACTCCCAACTTCGCCACAGCTGCTTTGAGTAATCACTGATTTTTTCTCTTTTTTTCAACAATGTTTTTGTAGTTTTAGGGTGTATGTTTTGCCCTTCTTACCGTTAAATTTATCCTTGAGTATTTTATTCTTTCTGATGCTACTGTAAATCAATTGTTTTCTTAATTTCATTTTGAAATTGTTCATTGCTAGTGTATCAAAATACAATTGATTTTTTTCTTGTACCTCAAAAACTTTCCAAATGCATGTATTAGTTCAAATTAGATTTTTAGCGAATTCCTTAGAATTTTCTATATGCAAGTTCATGTTATCTGAAAATGGAGATACTTTTACTCATTCTTTTCCAATCCGGTTGCGTTTTATTTCATTATCTTGCTGATTACCCAGGCTAGAGCCTCTAATACAATGTTGAATGAAAGTGGCAAAAATGAACATTTTCATCTTGTTCTTATCTTGGGGGAAAAGCATTCAGTCTTTCACCATTAAGTATGATATTAGCTTAGTTTTTCCATAGGTATCACTTAACAAGTTGAGAAAGTTTCCTTCTATTCCTAGTTTGTTGAGTGTTCTTATAATGAAGGGGTATTGAATTTTGTAAAATGCTCTTTTTCTGCATCTATTGAGAGGATCATGTGGGTTTTGGCATTTATTCTAGTGATATAGTATATGACATTGATTTTCAAATGTTAAACTACTTGGTCACTGGTAAACAATTTTTTAAAAGTATATTGTGAATTCTTTTGGCATTTTATTAAGGTCCTAATTTTCTCTGAACTTGTTTGCATTACTCTCTCAAGGTTCAATGTTTCAAAATCTTAATGGAGACATCTATTGGTTGATGCTATGCCAGGTGTCCACCAGCCCTAGCTACCCAAGGGCTGGAAAAGACTATTTTTAAAACATTTTACTTATTTATTTATTTATTGGTAGTAAAAGATAGAGTCCTATACATTTACTTTAGGATTTAGGATTCTTCTCAAATGGAAAAAAATGTTTACTAGAAATCCAAAATTGATAAGTGCTCATTACAGTATTACACACAAACATCAACATGGTGGAGGATATTCCTATATTCCTGTATTTGTAAGCATACAGTATAATTTCATGAAAGGGCAGCAGGGTTTTTGATTTCGTAAAGTAAATTGAATCATGCCTAGTTTTGCATTTTCACTTTGATGTGCCTCCGGACTAACAATGCAGACATGGTGACAGGTTTACTACCTAAATTACTGATGCCATGGGAGCATGTGGGGTGATTTCTGGTGGGATATATTTCAAGGGTTAAAGAACCTCTCCCCTAGTTTTCTTCTTAAAGTCATTGCCTGCTGCTGAGTGACCATGGTAACAACCCATCTTGAGAAAGTCAGAGCTTACCTTTGCCCCAACTCAGTTCCCACGCTTCTGTATTAATTCTTCCTCTTTATACCACCCTCTACTCTCAACATGCACAAACAAGTACACTGGCAAAGCAAGTGTGGAGGCCTCACAAGCCTCTGCTTGGGGTTTGGAAGATGAGTCAGAAAGAGGAAAGTGCCAAACTCTAGCTCTTCTAGCACAGAGAGTGTTTACCAGAATCGAGGTGATCAGTGTTTGTATACTGAGTATCTTAAACCCCATGACTGAACACAGTGCTGCCTTCCTAGGGCAGCAGGGAGAGAGCAGGAAATTTAACATTGTGCTGAGCAGAATTAGCTTTTGAGTTTAGGTCACAAAACCCCCCAGCCCTGGAACTGAGGAGCTCTCCTTGGTTATCCTTCAGTTTACATTCTACCGAGGGTAAAACATCACTGATAATTGGACGCATTAATCTTTTGGTGACAGGATAATGTTACTTAACATCCAGCTTGTCGCAAGTGTGCTATTCAGAGCAAATGAGCTCATTTTCTGATTACGGGGGAATGAAAGATAAATGTGCTCTTACATTTTAAATTCAATCCTAAATTATTCTTGGAAATTAATTTGAAATGATCATATAAATGTTTATTTGACTGAGGAAATGTGTCTGAATTTTGCTGGAGAGACGTCAGATGAAGATTCAGTCATCAAGATGAAACAGAGGCCACGGACAGAGCCAGGAAGCC
>CAUYSK010020152.1:0-25175 GCA_963575035.1 Avahi laniger
ATCTCGAACACTTGGCCTCAAGCAATCCTTCTGCCTTGACTTCCCAAAGTGCTAGAATTACAGGTGTGAGCCACCACGCCAGGCCTCACCATCATTTTTACTGAAGTCGGACATAAAATGTTATTAGAAAGAAAATCACACCTTAAAAGATTTGCAGAACTTTACAAGATTGTCATTAATTTAACAGATATCCCCGGGACACTATCACTGGTGGACCACAGCAATTAGCAGACAGTGAGGGGAGATAACGAGGAGAAAAGGTAGACAAGCAGTTGACGGAAGGACCAGATAGGAGATGGAAAGGAAGGTGGGCTGGAGCAGAAAGGTGGGGGATTAGACAGAGGATAAATCTGGGCAGGTGTGAGAGAGAACTAAAGAATGGAGTGAGTCAGGAAGCGTAAATGCGGGCAGATGAGGGGCCTCTGGCAAGTAAAGAAAGTAGAGTAGGTGGAGGGTGAAAGACTGGGTAAAGCAAGGAGAGATGAGAAAAGCATTTGCGTTAGTCAAGGTTCCAGCCAGCTGCTCTGTGAACTAAAATGTTGAACGTTAACATGCCCGGGGGCTCCCCATCCCTGTGCCGTCAGCGTGCTGAGGACTCCCAGTGTCCATCATTACTTCAGCCCTTTCCTCGGTGATCCACTGTCACACGCTCGGTTCCTTACTCTTCTGAGTTTGCCCGGCAGACTTCTCGGACCTACCCTGCCCACTGCTGCACCCACGCTTCTCCGCCCCAGGTTTGTGTCTCCCCAACAGCACTTTCCACCTTGGTGCAAAGCAGCACTATCCACCCGCTATTTATATCAGACATTAGGTGAAATCCTCCATTCCTACCTGTCCCTTAACCCTCCAACAGCAAATCCTTTAATTTTACGTCAAATCCTTCCATACCTGGCCTTCTTCACTGCTGCTACCTTAGCTAAGTTGTCCATCATCCCTGTGATGGACTATTGAAATGAACACTGAACCACTTCCATTCTCATGCATTCTAATGCATTCTCCACACATTGGATCTCATCTCCCCCCGGATCAAAACCCTTTAGAACTGTCTCCTCCTTCAAATCCACCTACAAGAGCCCTTGGTGACTGAGTTCCATATTGCTTTCGGGCCTCAGGGACTTTGCACATCTCCTTCCTCTACCCAGAATACTCCTCACAGAGCTGAAATGTCCTATCCTTGGAGTTCACCCTTTCTAGAGTGATTCCCTAGTATTCTCTATCTTAATGTCCCATTTTTTCCCCTTCAGAATTTAGCATTTATTACTAGTTTTTTTTTTTTTTACTGTTAAAAACAAGATTATTAATTGAACCCATTAGATTATGAGTTCAATTTGGGCAAAAGCAATATCCATCTTATTCACTATTGACTCCTCACCACCTAATATACTGCCCAGAATGTAGAGGCACCTAAAGATCTACTCAGTCGATCAATCCATCAACCAACCACTATCTTATCTCACAGTGTCGAAGTCTACTAGGAGCTGAATTATGTTTTATTTTCCTGCTTTGAACATCTAGGACATTGTTTACATCATTACTTTGACAATTAAAATATGACTTTCTTGTGATAATTTTTCACTGTAGTCCCAAACTGTTACTGTTTTTTAATATTTTGCCAATCTGTCTTCTAAATCAGATTTCAAACTCTTTAATGGCAAGAATCAAGTTCTTAAATAAATTCACTCACTCAACAAACAAGAGGAAGACACTGTTCTGGCGGCTGCAGACACAGAGTTATAGAAGACAGGTATGGTTCTTACCCTCAAATATAGGTTACTCTCACATTCATTAATTTAATCTATTTAGCATCCTTATGCACCAAGCACTGTTGTGGATAAAAGAAATATAACAATAAACAAAAAGAAATCCCTGTCCTTGTAAACTCCTTTTCCTTAGTGAATTTACATGTGTGCATCACAGTACTTAACCTCTAACATTGAGGTTGTCAATATGTACCTATGGATTTGATGTCAAAACATTAAGTTGGGAAGAAGTTAGATAATCATGTGTTTATGAGAATTCAGTGCAGAGCTCCTTCAAGTCATAGGCAATTATGAGAAGGCAAAATCAGAGGAAAGGGCAGCCCTGGAGCTCTGAGTACCATGATTCTTTCAAGCTATTTAAACCAGATAAAAATTGCCTAAATTTTTTTTTTTACCTAATCCATCTTACCAGTATGAATGAACTGTCTGCATAGAAATCTGCTTTATGCCTAAGATAATTACTGGGATTTAAGAAAGAGAGGAAAGAGAATGCCTGGGGTTGAGAAACTAAAGAGACCAACTAAACCCAAGTGCTGCCCTTCAAGTGCTCCAGTAACTCACACCACATTTCAGACATGTGATTTCACTCGCCAAGTATTTTAAGTAGTTTAATATGTTGTACCGTCAAATGACAAAGAGCATGCTGGATTTTTAAAAATAAATAAAAACATGCAGCTTACTCTGCAGTAGGATTTAAGTCCAACTGAGGGATGAAACATAAGAAATGCACTATGTCTCGACTTGGACACTGCCAATAGGGGATGGGAAATTTTTACAGGATTGGAATCTAATTCTCGGATTTGATGTCACCACATGGAGCTCTGCATCAAGGTACTTTTCTGTGATCATCTTTCAGAATCCTTATGTTGAATAGTAAGTTTCTTCCCGAATAATCTTAGAAGAGAGCTTTTACTTCAAAGAGTTTCCCTATACTCAAAGGTCAAAATAAATAGGCTATAGGTTCATTAATTAACACTAAAAAAGAAAAAAAAAGTTCTATCATTGAATTTTAGAGCCTGGAGTCTTTCAATGTCAAAGGCAGGTCTTTGTGCCATTTCTCATTTTATTAATAGATGAGGGAACTGAAATCCTGGGGGACTGACGAACTTCCCAAGATCAACACGCTAATAAGCAGCACAAGCAAGATTTAAATTTTGTGGCAGGGTGACCTCTCCACTCTTGCAAGGCTGCTGTCTTTCTCATCACCCTCTGCCTTAGTCCTTCTCAGTGCTCTCCCGTCACCTCTTGCCACTCACCCTGCACCACCCAGAGCAGCAGCAGGAGCAGAAACCCAGGCTACTGAAGGACAGAAAACACAGAGGAGTCAGTCTCAGCACTGCACCTGCCTACTACTCGGGGCTGAAGCACAGAAACCAGATCTGCCGCTGCCCCAGTGTGCCGTGAGCTTGCTTAGATGCTCCGCACAATACAGGCTGACTGTATCTCTATGTTCTGGGAAAATGCAATTGAATTTATTATTTTATGTCTTTAGTCCATTAACACTATGCACTTTTTGAGTTAAAGTGAGGTCATTTTCATTTAAGAGACTGAATTGGACATTAAAATTATATTTTGAAAAATAAAATTTTAACATGCCACTTTTGAATCAGAGGTGTCAGTCCTTCAAAATGAGCACTTACTTATTACCATCTAGCTTCTGGCCTTCTACAAAAACTTTTCTGATCTCATGAAATCCACAAGACACATAATCTATTGAAGAATCATTCATCACTGCTATCAAAAGTTAGAAGTCCTTTTAGGAAGACTGTGTCTAAAATTAACAATTTAACATGTGCTGCTGCTGCAAAAGGTCAATTTACATATCAGTTCATGGACCATGACTTTTCTCTTAGATTAATGCTTTGCCAAATTAACTTTGCTCGTTTTCAGCTCCAAGTTGTTTTATGCACATACAAAAAGTGAAACAATAGCTGTCAATATGCTGGCTTCATTAGCAGAATAACTTCTTGCAAACTTAAATGATATCAATTTTACATCAGTATCATCAGACGCTTCAAATGGAGAATCAAGCTAATTCCAATAATAATTTGGTTTTCTTCACGCACTTCATGGAATCAAAATAAATTTTTGGACATTCATTCTGTTGAAGGTGAAACATTTAACATTACTGTGAAAGCTCATTGTAAATTTGGTATAAAACTTAACATTGTAAATAAAATATAAAAATATTCAGGCTGAAAGAGTTATATATTCCATACTAAAATTAGAATTAAGAATAGCCTCCATTTAGCAGAATTTACTCCAAATTTAGCATTTACCTAAACTGCAGAAAGTATTTTCTCAATTAAAAAATATTCCGATCTACAGAGAAGAGTCAGCTGGAAACGTCAACAGTTTCTACTTTGTTAATCATAAAACATAACCTTGAAGAAGACTATCGGCAAATTTATTTTTTAAAAAAGAAGATGAGGAGGAGGAACCTACAGAAAAAATGTATTGTTCTGTAAAATACCAGCGACACAGGAGAGGGGAAAGTATATGCAGAAAGCAGCAGAATCGGACCCAGAGAGAGGCGCAGAGTGGCTCCTGATGTCTCGCTTTCTTGAAACCCAGAAACGCTCTCCATTTCGCTTCTGTGAGAAGCCTTGCATCTTTCAGTGCTGTCGTTTTTATCTGAGCTCGTCTGAGTGGACTGGGTCTTTGCAAACCGCAGAGCCTCGCTTTATTTTCTTTTCAAGTGATCCTTCCTCCGTGCTCCATAACACAGGCTTCGGTTCTCTGAGGCAGCACTTTCACAGAGCTGTGATGCTCCGTTTGCTTAGCTGTCTCTCTTTTAATCTTCGAGTCTTCAAGGCACAAACCACGTTCCAGTCGTCTTAGCACAGAGGCCATGCATAGCCATACTCAGTGAATATATGGCAAATAAATAGATGAATATTTATAAAGATCAAGAGTAACTTCCTTATTTATAAATTTATAGATAATAATCCTCGTTTCATGAAGATTGTCTTACTATCCTGGATTTTGTTATATTCTTTATGCATTTTGATTGCATTTTGCTCTTCTAGTACGTTACATTATTTATCATGCTCCACGTTTGGAAATATTTTTTCCTTTATCTACCTCCTCAAGTGAACTGAGAGTTCCTCTTCAAGTGTTTAACCCCAGCATATGCATCCGGCAGATGTTCGATAAATATTTAAGAATTGACTAATTAATTAGGACACAAATGGAAGAACTGAAGTATGGCAATGAAGACGTTCTGTGGCCAAAAGGAAACCACTACAACAGTGGGAGAAACTCAATGACTTAATGATAATGAACAGCGGTAAATTCTGAGATTGAACTACACACACACACACACACACACACACACACACACACTACTGTTTGTTCAGTCTATAGTTTTCTGATGAAGTTCAGACTATTTATGTGAAAAGCCATAAATAGTCTTTGGACTATTTGGACTATTATTTCAGCTTGGATTTTCCTGCTTCTCTTGATAACTTTTGACCTGGAGACACAGAGAGTACTAGATCTTTGAAGAGCTGTGTGACTTCTAAACTCTGCAAATCTTTGTTTCAGTCTCAGTGGAGACTCAGAGAACCAAAAATAAATGGAAATAGCTTTTCTCTAATTCTATCTCCAGTTGACCCTGAGAAATGTTCACAAACATTGTCTGCATTGAGTCATACTCTTCCTAAATCTTGACTGACACACAACATAAAGTATTTGGTTAATTCAGATTTAAAAAGAAAACACTTTACTAAAATAATTTGAGCAAAATATTTTATGTACCAGATTTATGACAAGAATAGCAAAAATCCATCCCTCACTTTATATGCAACATCACCAGAGAAGGCAAACATACCGGAGGGCATTTTGGAAACTAAATGCAGATCAGTAATAATGACACTAGGAAAAAAGTCCCTTTAGAACATAAATGTAACTAAAAATACTCAAAGGAAACTATGAGGTGACTAGAAATTATTCAATAAGTAACAACCAAGTTGCTTTCTCAAAATGCATTATTTAAAAATAACGAACTACACAATAAAGATTATAAATTCCACTCTACGTGCAACTCAGTGATTCTGAGCCACACTTGTTAATACTTAGATTGGCATAACTCCATCTGCTGAGGAAAAAGCTAAATACAAAACCGTAGTTTGTAAGACACGCGAAGGCCCAATTCTTCCCCCCAGCATGACCGGCTCATACAAGCAACCATTGGCAGACTCCACTTATTATCATCGTTAAGGACATGCAATTTGAATTATCTTAGTCTCCAAAATCAGAAAATTGGTTCCATGCAGAAGCCTACAATTACTCTGAAACAGCCAGGGATTAACAATGTACGTATTATTGAGGATGTCTGCCCCAAAGAGCACTTTTGGCTTCAGTCTATCTACAATTTATCTGTATTCCATCTTGCAAGGAGGATTTTTAAACATGCCATTTTGATCAAATGCACGGCCTCCTGAAGTCCTCGGAGACTTGGGTGAACTCTTATTTACATTTTAGTTCCACTTCAAGAGGAGCCTTTGCCACTATTAATGTGAATGGGAGCGACAACCCAATTTTCATCATCCCTTTGATAATTAAAATAATGGGAAAATCAAAACACCAGCAATGCGTTTAATTTTATACAGACCATTCTTAGGATGAGCTTTAATTTTCCTTAAAAGCATGTGTGATCAGTGAAGCAAGCATACACTGAGAACCCTGCTTCCCTAGCTCTGTCAACATAGATGAACCCATGGTAAAAGTGCCTTGTGAAGACAGTATATATATTCATACATAATTAGTACATAAACTCTATGTACTTATAACCTGTCATTTACCCAGTACATTCAGCAAAATGTCACTTAAGGGTATGCTCCAGCAGGGCTCCTAAGAGTGGGAATTTTCATATTCTAAGGCATACTCTCCTACTTGCAAAGTCGGAATCTGGAGGTCGGATTAAAGAAATCTTTCATTTTAGCATATTTCCTGAGAGATTTTTAGGCAGTCTGGCTGAATCAGTCACTGACTCTCATTTGGGAACCCCTAACCTATTCTAGCCACATACCCCATCTTTCTGTGTTATGGGTTTGTGTCCTTCAAAAAGCTATGTTGAAGTCCTAACCCCCAAAACCTCAGAATGTAACCCCCTACTTAAGGCTGTTGCCGATGTAATTAGTTAAGTTAATATTAGCTCATACTGGAGTAGGGTGGGCCCTCAATCCAATATGACTGGTGCCCTTATAAGAAGAAGCAAGAAACACACAGAAAGAGCAAGATGGGATGGTAGAGGGAGGGACCGGAGTGATGCAGCTGCATGTCAAGGACTGCCAAGGACAGATGGCCACCACCAGAAGCTGGGAAGTGGCAAGGAAGGATAGGACCCAGAGTCTCAGAGGGACCGTGGCCCTGCGGACACCTTAATGTTGGACTCCCAGCCTCCCAAACTGTGAGATAATACATTTCTGTTGTTTTAAGCCATTGTTTCAGCATCCCCATGAAAATAATATACTTCCCAATTATAATACAACAGGGAATGAGATTCAGGGAGTGACCTGAGAGAACCTGACTTTGAACCTGGGTTGCCTACCTTCCACTAGAGGACTCTTCCTAAACCTCACGCACGCCTGGATGTTTACTCTTTTCTCACTCAAAGTACCAGCTACCTTCTTGTGATGTGATGATCAAAATGTGTTCTGGGGACACTTACCTCAGAATCAGTTGGGAGTGCTTAATTTTTTAAAAAAAGAAATGCAAGTTCCTGAATTCCATCTACGACCTAGGGTCTCAGGGTCTCTTACAGGTAGGGATGGAGAATCCACGCAGTTGAGAGACGCTAGGCTACTCCAGCAGTTATAGTTAGTTTGCAAACCCTGGCTAAAAGAATACTGTTTCCTGATTAATTTGATTTGGACTGAACTAAGCATTATTTAAGCAACTCTTTGATTTTAACCTTTGTTGTGAAAAATTATTCTACACTTATAATCCAAATTCTTTCTTAAGCAACTGGACTGAACAATACTAATTGTAAGTCACTGTATAACAAACATACTTGAGCTCTGCGGATCTTACAGAGACAGTAAGAGAGAAAAGAGAGAGAGAATTCTTTTTTAATTGGAGACAATCTAAGACTGTCAACTAGTATCTACCATCACTGTTTTAAATAAAACTTAGGAATAAAATACAGTCTTCTATATTACAAAAATATATATACCACACCACCCCTATTTTGTTCATTTCGCTATTGACTGGTAAAAATAAAAGGTGTTTAGATTAGCTCTTGAGGTCACTATTCCAGCTCTAAGATTCTTCACTTTTTATGCAAGGCATCAGGATTCCTTGGATAAACTAATAATAAAATTTTGTCAAAATGCTCCTCCAACACCCATGTGTATATGCAACCTTTGTACACAACTTAGTACAGTCAAGGCTAAAGATACATGATTTATATTTAGGTGACAGCCACTGGCTATAATGTGTAACCGATTCTACCATGTTCTGGAAGTTGTTATGCTTTCACAAAAATCTATGATAACCGTCAGTTATTTTTTTAAAAGATCACAGATTATCTGGGGTTGTGGGGTTCTTCATTTTTTGTTTTTATTGGTGATTTTTCAAGAAGGACCCTGTCTCCATTGCTCTTCCCTTGGCCTACGCTTATACACCCTGTGTCCCAGCTTCTGGAAGACACATTGAAAATCAGGAAGAAACATTCTCCTTTCACCTTGCCACTTCCTATGTGACCATAAGGGCTGTGAATCATCACCAAATGTCCCTCTACAATATAAGTGGGTGGATCTTAAGAGGAATATTCCTATCTTGCCCTAATAACATGTCTGCAGCATTTGCTAATTTGGGAAAATAGCATTCCTTTAGTTCTTAGCTCTAAGACGCTGCTTGGTTTTAGGCAAAATCCAAAGCAGCATTGGCTTTAAAGTTGAAAGTCAGCTTCTTTGCTCATGTTTAAGCACACCCGGGGAAAGGAAAAAGACAAAATCTCACAATTTTGTTTTTCAGACAAGTTTTAAAAATAGCCAAAAGAGAGAAGCAAATAAGTCCCTGTGATAGGTCGATTAAGCTTTGTGTGTACAGAGGTCTGTCAACTCTTAAGAAAAATGTCTTTGTCACCTCCAGAATTTTGTTCCCACTCCCTCCACTCCCAATTTGTTTCCTTACCTTGAATCTGGAATGTGGAAGTAGTCTGTTAGGAGATCTCATTGCCCATTCAATTTGTTATCCCTGGACATACTACATACTAAAGTCATAGTAATCTCACAGCACTTGTACAATATTACCATTCTTTGGCTCAAAACCCTACATTGACTCTCCAATTGCCTTCAACATTAAATATAATTCTTTGGTCAGACATTTAAGACCCCCTCAAAATGTGTCACCAAATGTGTCATTTCCTCACTCTTCCTTTATGAGTTTCTGCCTTCTAGCACATTCTACCCTTGAATATAAATTTTGTGCTTTTAGACTTTCTAGACCTTGCAATTTTATAATCCCTTACTCCTGAAATGTTTTCTCAGTCAATCTTTACCTAACCAGAGAGAATCTATTCCTTAGAGCCCAACAGAAACAACAAACTCCCCCAGAAATCCCAAAAAGATGAGATTTCACACTTACACAAATCTTGACAACATGGGGCCTGTGACTCCTGGAACTTCCTATAATCTGTTTGGTGTCAGGTTACCTGAGTACTTCTCTGAACTGCCTTGTCTTATTGTACAAGCTGATTCATTCAATCACCCACTCAACAGGAACATTTATTGATCACCTACTATGTGCTAAACAATGGGGACCTAAAACTACCTAAGCAAACCTTTACATGATGAGAGTGGATTTGTTATAATAAAGGCACACAGGTGCTATGGGAAAAGGTTAGGAGGGGCATTTATTCCATTCAGGGTATGAGGAAAGGGCTCCAGAGAAGGACCTAAACTGAATTGGCATTTTCTCCATGAATAACTGTAGGAGATAGATGAGGTTCCAGGAAGAGGAAATTGTTACACTGAGAACACAGGTTCTCAGTGCCGATCTGGGAATGAATCCAGATCTTATCCTGATAGAAATTAGCACTGAAGCCACTTTTAAAAGAAAATATCGGCCACAGTTATAAGGTAGCATTAATAAAATAGATTGAATAGTCATTTCACAGGAGGCTCCTTTTAGAACTCCAACAGTGATAACGTTCTATAAGCAACACCCTCATGGAGCTGGGAAGGTTGGATGGGATGATTACAACATGAGAATGAGTTTGCACACATAGGCACACACGGGATAAACTCACCATTAATGAGGGTTTAGGTTGAGGTTTAATTTACAGGACAAGCAGACAGTGAAAAATAAAAAATCCAGGTCACATCAGGGTTTTATTTATTTTAAATTCTTGGATATGGTCTGGGAACCCTTTCAATTCGAAATAATCCCTTTCTTTCCCCTCAAGCCAGTGTATAACACTGGGGCAGAAGATGGACGTTGAGAAGGGTGACTTTAAAGCATGACAAGATTGCTTTATATTTAAGAAATATTACATGGTGTTTACTTAATTTCTGGGGCAGTAAAACGTACTAGCATTTTCTGAAATGAGTGAAGAGTTTCAAATCGCGGTTAACCACACCATGCCGTGTATCTCCCAGCAAAGCAGCGTTTCATTTCCAGAGAGCAAGCGCTTTGGGCCTAATGTATTCAAGAGGACAAGGATAAGCAAGAAAGGCACAAAGGACAAAAGGTGACAAAAATAAGCAAAAGGAACCTCGTGTTTGGCCTGAGGACTCAGAAGGCATGCCTCTTCACCAAAACTACAAATCTTCTGAGGATTTCTGCACTGCAGTTGCGTCAGACTTAAGCAAAGGATGGAAGCAGACCTGGTATTTCGAGGGACAGAGGAAGCAACCTGCAGCCAGAAATGACAGAACTCAACTCTCCAACCCGGGTCCTTCATTAGTACAACTACCTTCTTGGATAGGGGTTAAGAGCTTGATCTCTGTGTATTCAGACAGGCTAGGATTGAATCCCAGCTCCAACTTTTATGTATCGTGTGATAATCTCTCTAGATATGAGGGCCCCATCCATAAAACGGAGATAATAAAGCCTACTTCAGAGGGATTGTTGGGAGGTACAGAGATAATCCACATAAAGTGCTCTGCACGGTGACCGGTGCACGCTGAGAAACCCGTAGATCATGGCTGTTGTGATAAATTACCGCAATGGTTGACAAGGACATGCAAGTATTTTAGTTCCTCTTCCCACATGCAGCCAATGGACCTCTTCAGACTAACTGAAGGGGTTTTGAGAACCAGTGGACCATCTGAAAAGGACCATCAACTGGAACTGAGTGAAGCTTTGGCCAAAGACCTCCCTGGTGCAGGGCTGTGCTGCAGACATGTCACAGAGCAAGTGCACAGGACGGCCCAGGGCAGCGAGCTGGGACACTGAGAGCTTTGAACACTCTCCCCTCCCGAGGCCCTAGACGCCCACTGGCTTCTATTTCCTTCCAGCCTGGGTGTCCAGGGAGGGTCCGACACAGGGAGCTGTTCCTATTCGTGCTTTAGGACTGTGCAAGTCTCGAATGAAAGAGCCGGAGATGAGAGACAGACTGAAGTAATTTGCAAAGTTCAAGGTCATCTTTCTTTTTTCTTTCTTTTGACTCTAAAAGTGAAAAATTATTAATTATATCACAAGCATGAAAAAGAATTCTCCTAATCCCGGTCTTTATGGAGTTGGGTTAGACACACATACAGCAATTTCTGTTTTTGTTTATTTTCGAGCAGGTCTGTTGCCTATGCTTAAATGCTCTTGTTAAATCTCACTGTTTTATAGCTAATCACATTTTTATAGCAGGCATGAAGCTCTCTACAAGGCCCTTGCTGAGCTGTTCCTGTAAATCAAAACCTTACTCGGCTGTTCCTCTAGCTGGCAGTGGAACAGGGTTAGTTTTACCATTTATGGTTGCAAAGTCCATCCAAGGTTTTTGTGTGTGTGTTCCCTTTAGCTTTTTATTTTTTTTTCCACTCAACCCCCTCCCCTCCTCCTGCCTTAAAAATGTATATTCCAGGCTTAGCTAAAGCACATATGAATAGATTATTTCATTTCTTACCACGGTACATTAATAAAGGTGTCAAAATGACAGAGGAGGCTTGGCTTACATTCCTCTGTCCTAGATGTATTCCTCGAGGGCCCGCTGTCACTATTTAGAAAAAGATGATCTGTTGGGCTCCTGGAAATTGACCTCTAAGGTCTACTTAAAGTATTAAAACACTTTCTAGTAAAATATATTTATAAAGTGGACAGGACACTTAAGTTGCATCTTGTCTTCTTAGGCCACTCACACAACAGCTCTGTCATTACCTTCAAGCCTGTATCAGGCTGGGGAAAAGGGAGTCCAAGCATTTAACCCTTTCTGGCCAGTTGAAGGGCTCTGAGTGACAGTACCCCATCTGTATTAACACTGGCATTAACAATCGTGCCCCCTACTTTGCTAGCTATGGTGAGGCTAAGATGAAAGAAAGGAGGGAAAGTTTATGAAAAGTCAAAGAAGACCTACACGTATGCAAGGGGAAGCTACTTTTAAATAGCAAGTTAAAAGGAAGCAAGGAAATAAGGGAATATGGATCCCGTCCAACATTTCCAAAAGAAAAGAACCCTCCCACGCACGCAGGGGAGCTGGCACTTACAGGAATAAGAAAAGGGGTCAATGTTCAGAGGGCTCTGGGCTGTCACTAAGTCCCACACCTGGTGGCATCCACCATCACCTATTTGCGGGGAAAATCCCACATGGCTGGGCTCACAGGAGATAAGGAGATGCTCTGTGGCCCCAGTAACTTACCAAAGTACAATCCCACAAGAAGGGAGCCCTAGCTCTGACATCTGGAGTTCTCCTTCTCCCAGGGACCAGACAGTTCCTCTGCCCAGGCCAGATGCTGAGTGAGGCAGGGTGTCAGAGAGAGAGTAAGACATTGTCACTGCCCTGGTCCTCATGCAGCTTGCTGTTTTATTTTACTTCACATTATTTGAGCTATATTACTCCAATTGGTTCAGAAGAGCAGGGCCCTACTTAAACATGACTAAGTGGACAGGGAATGCACTGACTCTAGGAAGGAAGGGTGGTGAGTGACTGAAATGAAGGAGGGCGCTGGGCACGCTCCGTGGTCAGCGCCTGCTCACTCTTCCTTCTTCCTCACCTCTTCTTTTCTACGTCGAATTTCAGCGGCACTTGCTCTGACTGCTGACAGCAAAGTTGATGCAGGCGCCGCCGCCTTAGCAACTCCAGCAGAAAGAGAGTTCTGTTAACCCAGTGTGTGCATAGCAACCCCTAGAAAACAGGCTTAGCAGTTTCATGATATTTACCTGAGAGAAAAATTGAGAGGCGGAAACATATTAAATGGATAGCTCTAAAAAGACATCAGAGGAAGATAAAAGATGGGCTGTAGTCCTTTGCAGATGTGAGTATTTAAATAGGAAGAATGGGTCTACTTCTTGTGGCCTAGGCATGTCTTGCTAATAACAAGTGTGAACACTTAATAATACCAGGCACCAGTCACTGTTCCAAGTAATTTAAATATATTAAAGCAGTTAATGCCCATCTCTATGGAGCAGGTACTCCTATTATCCCCATTTTACAGATGAGGGAACTGAGGTACAAAGAGGTTAAGCAATTTGTAGGATCTTTCAATCAGGAAAGGGAAGAGAATCTGGACTCCACTCGAAGCAGCCTACTCCATGGGCTCACGCCCTTACTTACGTTCTCTTCCCCTGGCCCTCACCGCACCGTGGCCAGCACAGTCTCTGCCACAGCCCTCAGCCACGGGAGACGCTTCCAAAACCAAAGTCCTACCTGATGTCACATTAGTCTTACCTGATCATTGTGTGTCAGAAACCTAAGCCACCATCTTTCACCTGAACTACGCTCCTATGGTGCATACTCAGGGATGTGGGAGTCCCTCTGGCTGGACTTGCTTCCTCCTTGAAGATGCTGCTGACTTTCCAGATTTCCCCTTTCTCAGTGGACTTCCTCTCAGAAGACGGCAGAATGATAAAGAAGCCTTTGAATTCTCCTAGATCATTCTAAGAGAATTAGGCCAAGCAAACCTATCAGTGATCTGAACCCTCTGGGGTAAATGATAACACAGCTAGCCTCACAGAGCTCATCTCCCTTGCTGTGACAGTGTTTGGAACTTACATACACTCAAAAAAAGAAAGTGGGCAAAAGGAAACAACCATCAGGGGGAAACTTCAGCCCCAGAAGCACAATGAGCAACACCTGGGTCTTCCTGGGTTGGGTACTTGCCAAAGGAACAAGAAACCCCTCCCCCCCGAAGGAAACTGAACTCCCTCAGCTGCCTACACAGGACAAGGATGGCAGAAGAAAGCCAAACAACAGCAGACTAGCACTCTACAACAACGGCTTAGAGAAACAATTGGAATGGGCATATTTAGAGCTTTGAATGCAAAGGTCAGAATATGAAAATTAGTCCATCCTCCCTGTTGGTTACAATTAGGTGAAACATCAAGTTGTTTTATGATTTTCCCTATAGAAGCAAATAACACCACTAAATGACACTGGGCCAACCCTTGGTGACTCAATGACACTGGGTCAACCCTTGGTGTGACTGCCATAGGATATCCTAAAGAAAGGTGGGCGGCAAAACCTGTCCCCAAAGGGGGACGTGCATTCCAACTACTCCACTCTGACAAGAATAGAGGCCACTTGTCAGCCTAGAACATCATCCTGGGGCCCGGTGGCAGGGAAAGGGTGACACCTTCGGCTAGGAAATCTCAGTGAGGAGAAGAATAGGGAGGCTAAGTCACCTACAGGAAACATCCCGCTTTTCAAAATATGAATTAAGTATTTTAAATAAAGACAAGGAGGGTATCCTTTCTCTTAACTTAAAGAACAGTGCCAACAACTTCAGATGTTCTGATAACACTCCATGCACAGGAAACCCCATGCGTTCTCCTCCAAACTCTAAATATGTTCCTACAATTGTAGCAATACAGAGCCCCTGTGCCTCAGTCATTAAAAGAACCCAGTATCTGCTGGCCAACCACTGTCTCCCCATCCCTAACTCCACACCCCCTTCCCAGCCCCTGACAACATTATTTTACTCTCTACTTCTGTGAGATCAACTTTTTTAGATCCTACATATGAGAGAAATCACACAGTATTTATCCTATGCTTGGCTTATTTCACTTAACATAATGCCCTCCAGCCTCATCCATGTTGAAAATTATAAGAAGACAGGAGGAATAACTTCTGGTGTTCCATTATTAACAATAATGTATTGCATGCTTCAAAATAGCTAGAAAAGAGGATTTCGAATATTCTCACCACAAAGAAATCATTAATGTTCGAGGTGATGGTTATGCTAATTATTCTAATTTGATGATTATACGAAGTATACATGTATCAAAAGATCGCATTGTATTCCATAAATATGTACAATTACTATGTGTCAATTAAAAATAAATTTAAAAAGAACCCAGTGATATCTCCTCAGAACTGCTTTCATGCACATGGTGTTAACTAGAGAATTTTGAAGAACAATGTACATTTATTCTAATCACTGACTAAAGGGACAGCTTCCTAGCTGGGTATCATTATTTATTTCAATTGAGTTGGGTTTTGGTTACACCCATGAAACTGATTATTTAAAGTAATTTATAGTGTTGAAAGTTGTAATGCAAAAGCTTCTCTTCTTTTTTATTTTATTTTTTTGTTTTTTTGAAACAGAGTCTCACTCTGTTACCCGGGCTAGAGTGCCGTGGCATCAGCCTAGCTCACAGCAACCTCAAACTCCTGAGCTCAAGCAATCCTCCCGCCTCGGCCTCCCAGAGTGCTAGGATTATAGGCATGAGCCACCATGCCCAGCCAAAACCCTCTTTTCTGAAGTGAAGAAATACCTCATCACTTAGCTCATTTGTTTAAAAATGTAGAATAAAAGTATTTTTGAAAATAATGAGGATGGTAAAAAGGAAAGAAAACTATTGGTTTATACCAGTGTTCTCAACCAGAGACAATTTTGCACATAATTCCCATCCCTGAAGATATTTGGCAATGTCTGGAGACATTTTTGGTTGTCATATTTGGGGTATGAAGTGGCATTTAGTGAGTAGAGGCCAACAATGCTGCAAAACATTCTACGATTCATAGGCAGCCCCCAACCCACAATAAAGAATTATGTAGACCAAAATTTCAGTTGTGCCAAGGTTGAGAAATCTTGGTTCAGACACACCTAGATTCATTATTAAATGGAACAGTCAGTTAAATTTGTTGAGATAGTTTCCTCATCTGTAAAATTGTGAAAGATCATTGTAAGAGATTAATCTGCTTTTACAACCACTACTACTTCTACAAGCTCAATTTATTGAGCACTTACTATGTGTTAGGTACTATTCTAAGTGTTTTTGTTTATCTTAGTTAATCAATACAAACTACCTTCTGGAGCACTATTATTTCTCCATTTTATAGAAAAGAAACTGAGGCACAAAGTTGGTAAGTATCTTGCCCAAAGGCCAGAGCAGGTAAGAGGAGGAACATAGGACCTGAAAGATAACATGCACATCACAGGTAGTAGTAGCTGTTATTACCGGTCATGCTATTGACACTCATCTTACACACCTAAAGCAATACTTAAAGGACAGTGAAGAATGACATCCCCAGAAGCTCCGCATCAAAACCTATTAATATTATATGATCTAAGGAGGCAAAAATGACTCATCAAGCCATATCTTTATGGCTTAATGTTATTAGAAGAGGAAACCAAGCATGTCCTGGTCTTGCTGATGGTCAGAAAACTTCAGCTTTGGGGACACGACACTATTGCCCAAGTTTACTAAGCAAGTTTCCTCTACAGTAGGGTCACTTATTGACAGGTGCTGGCTGATTTACCTGGAGAGCCCCTGAGTACAGACTGGGGAGTCTTCCTTGTGTAAGCGTGTGGCCTTGCTTTTGGCAGCAGAGCCTCTGATTGGAGATGGCCATCAATGGTTAAGAGCACGGTGTGAGCTACTGCACCTGCCCAAGTTTGAATGCCAGCTCCCAGCTCCAGAATGTTTCCACTCTCACTTAGCAAGCCTCAGACTTCTAATTTGTAAATTGGGACTTACCACCTACAGTGGCTGAGAATTAGTCATAATCCCTTTATTATGTACTGGAGACATGATAAGCACTTCTTCAATGGTTCCCATCCCCAAAGGGAACCAATGCCACTGTTTTGTTAATAAATATTTGGGCATGTCCCCTTCACCATCCTAAAATGAGATTCACAGATATAACCTACAAACATAATTTCAAAAGAAATAATATAATGTTCTAATTGCATAATGAAGGAGAAATAGAAGAAAATAAAATTATAATAAAAATATTATGAATTTAAATATGTAATTGGTTAGACTTTTCTACCCAGGAAGATGTGATAACTAGTTGCATGCTTCATCCTGAATACAACAGCTGCGAATGCAGATGCACGTGTGGGGAGTACAGCGTGACCTCAGTGATGTGACTGGTCTGAAATGCTGAGTAACTTCCAGGAAAGCGCCAGTTCTGAGTACTATCATCTTCCAATGTACGTGGTAGTTTCAGTCTTTAAAAATTCAATATATATTCAATGTGTACAAAAAATATTTCATGTTTATATAGATAAGGGAGTTAGATTCTAGACCCAATTACTGATTTTGTCTTTTAACCCATGTGAATGTCCAATGAGCTGCAAATTCATGTGGGACACGAGCATTTCCTCACTGTCTTCATTATACAAGACTCTTTTTTGCATCATGCATCATCAGCATCCCTGCCCTTCCCCCACTGAATTCCAGTAGCACTCCTCCAATCACTGTGATGACCAAATGCATGCTCCTGCATTTGATCCAAACAGCACCTTTACAGTGGTGCCAGGCCAGTTTAGAACAATGGAACTATTATAACTAAAGCGAAAAATCCTACAGTTCTATGAGATGATCATTATCCATTTTTCTTCTCACATTGCATTAAGGCATTGGAATTAGCACTTTTGGGTAACAACAAGTGCAGGTGGTCCTCTCCAACAGACAGTGAGGATATGAAAGGAATAGGAGCTGGTTCTAAGTGGGAGGTGAGCTCATATCCAGGCTCCCCACCTCTGAATGTCTTTCCCTACTGACACAGTTTGGATGCACTAAGACAATCAGGACGCCAAGAGTTAAGCTCAGATGTCTGAAAAGCAAAAGGCAGTAGTTACGCTCAGGGCTTTTGAATTATAACCAGCCCATGTGGATTTCTGACTCCCAAATATAAGGTTTCCTATAAAGGGGTTTTATTATTATTATAACCACCTATTCTAATCCAGGATGGCTTTGGATTGTGATTTCCTCTAATGTTTTCACTTGTAATGCTCTTAATGGGAGCAGAAGAAAATTTTATTATGGCAGAAGACAAAGTGGTATTAAACATGTAGGATGTACAACCTGCCAGGCCTTGAGTTCAGGATATGGGGATAGGCTGACTTGGAACATTACATAGAAGCCAAACACACAAGACTGGTTCTAGAATTTCTCTGGCCCAGATAGTGACTGTCGCCACTTAATTCGAACTAGTCTAGGCCAGACATTTGACAACCAAGGCATTGTGGCCGAAGCTCCTGTGGGTGGTCACCATACTTCTTGGCTCAGTGGTCCAATCCATTGAAACCTAAGTAGATCACAATTTCATGTACTTTTTCCTTCCAAAAAGTTACATTTTCAAGCATCACTGCACTTCCAAGCTATTAAAAACCTAGAAACTAAAGATACAGATCCAAAAACAGTCAATTTCACCTTCTAAATTACATTGGAAATTATATAAATTGAGGGCTTTTTTCTAACTATATACATTTAAATCTTGGATAAAATGCAGCAATTAAAATAATACCCCAGAGGTTGATATATTTTGTTCACAGCTAAACAGAGAGAGGTTAGAGATGAGAAGGAACACAAGTAGAGTAGGAACAAGGTACCTGATTCAGATAATAGGCTTCGAGACACAATGGGGTGACTTAGACAGAGGAACCATGGAGATGTTGCTTGGTTTGATATTGAGCCTATTTAGTATTTTGCTGCTAGATTACTTAAGTGCTGTTAAATTTATTTGTCAATAGTTAATCATGTAGTGGTATGGGCTCTACCAAACACGGGGCTTTCTGAATGTGCAATGGACAATATAATGAAAAGATAAACTTAGTTCTTTATGGTCTTGAAGGACCTCAATGAAGAGTTGATCTCATCTGCACATCTACACGTCAAGAGTCCCATCCCATCTACACAGGAGGGCAGTAAGTCTGGATGAAACTGCCCAAAATCAAAAGGGCGGTGAATAAACAGGTGACCAGTGAACCCAGTGAGCCAGACAGCTAACTGGAGGCATTTGAAACTAGTGTCCAATAGAGGTTTTGGTACATGAAGTCCACAGGTCCCTCATAAGGGAATACCTGAAAAACCACAACATCTGGTCACTGTTCTCTGGCAAGGAGATCCACAAGGTCCTTGTTAAAACTTTTTTTCCCGTGGTACTGTTGTGTGTTTGCACATCTGCTCTGCTTTCAGCTAGCTAACTCAAAAATTAGGTTGGTGACTGCAGATTCAAGATTAGATCATGGTAAGACAGTCCAAGCTGTAATAAATTATTAAATATATTCATAATAATAACTACAAGTATTGAGAGTTTCCTATGTTCCAGGCATACTGATAAGCTCTAAACGTACATTCTGTCACCGAATCCTAGTAACAACACCATGAGGAAGGCGCTGTTACCCCATTTTATAGATGGCAACTGAGGCAGAGAGCAATTAAGTGGCCAAAGTCAAATACGTGGTAACTAGCAAAGTTGGGATTTGAACCTATTTCTGTCTATCTTAAAAGCCTGCACTTTGCTCTGTGGCCTCCCATCCAGCTATGTTCTGCAAACATCATAGAAATAGATGGACTATTCCACCAACCCCTGCACACATGTCTTTCTGATATCTAAACTATACTAGATGCCATTCCTTTCATCTGAAATATTCTCCCCAAGCCTTTCAGGTAAAGCTCTTCCCTCTGCGTGCTTTGAGATGTTGTCTATGATTTTCTTCTCCCTCATATAATCTTGAACTATGAATCTCTATTCAGCCGCTGTAACTGCAGTTGCATCCAAATCCTTTTTTTATCCTCCCTGTATACAAACCTTTTATCCGAAAGCATTTGTAAGATGCATTTGTACATTTTAGGCACTCCGTGTCATGTACAAAGACTGAATCCCAGCTTATATTCACACTATGAACATAGTTAAGTATTTGGAAAAATGACTTCTCCAACTGCATTCATGAGTTTTATTACTTGTTCATGCTCCAGAGGAAGGCATTTTTGTTGTTAGAGATTTACTTCTGTCTGGATGGATGTTGCCATATGGTAAAGTCTTGGATAAGCTGGGATCTGACTTACTAAATGTCACAATCAGAAAAAAAAAACTCTTTATTCAGAGTAGCTAGCCCTACAAATAGAATATTTAAAGAATTTAGTAAATTTTCTCCCAAACTACGTACAGTAGCCATTTCGGCTTTATCTACTACCATATTTTATCAACATTGCATTATATGAAGTATCTTCTCATTCTTCTCTAACTTCCTGCTGAACACAGTACATCACTGTGCTCACTGATTTGTTTACTTGTCTACTCATTCATCCAACAGAAGTTCCCACTAAGTACCTGGCAGCACACTGAAAATAGGGGGACAGACACAAAGGTTACAGCATGGTGACTTCTATCCACAGATGCCACTGACTTTGTGATACTGACAAACAAGGATAGATCGTTAAGACTAGGAAGGATCTGAGATCATGCCACGGAGTCAGTAGCAGAAATGACTTATCAGATGTTCAATAACATGCCAGTGGCATAGAGGAAAGTGAACTCATATCTTCCCATCAAGAATTCTTCTTTTTCATCTGGTTGATTTCTTTCAACCCATATTATAAATAAATATTTTCTTTTTTCTTTTTTATAGAGAGAGGGTCTTGCTCTGTTGCCCTGCTAGAATGCAGTAGTGTCATCATAGCTCACTGCAACCTCAAACTCCTGTGCTCAAGTGATCTTCCTGCTTCAGCCATTGAGTAGCTAGGACTACAGGTAAGCACCACCGCACCCAGCTAATTTTTTTATTATTTTAGAGATGAGGTCTCACTATGTTGCCCAAGCTGGTCTCAAACTCCTGGCCTCAAGCAATCCTCCCACCTCAGCCTCCCAAGTTGCTGCAATTACAGGTGTTCGTCACCACACTTGGCAATAAATATTTTCTTTACCCAATAAAATGAAAGAAAACCTTATAAAATATATTCGTGTGCTAAAGAAAAAGAAATATCTTGTTATACTACTCCTCATTTGAAACTCCGTCAATGGATTCAGTCCAGATCATGCATTTCCAAACATCTTCCCACGATCTGGCCTCCGCCTGCTTCTCCACTTCCCATTGAGCATCTTCATTCCATTCTATTCTGTCTTCTCGTTCATTCACGTCCTTCACTCAGCAGATAGAAACCTCATGAGCACAATGCACTAGGCTCTGTGGAGATGCCAGGACTTCCTGATGTGGAAGCAGTTCATATTCAAATGTACTGGTTACCTATTATAGCTGTAACAAATA
Organism: Avahi laniger; assembly: GCA_963575035.1. NCBI lineage: Eukaryota > Metazoa > Chordata > Mammalia > Primates > Indriidae > Avahi > Avahi laniger. Next base: position 21,356 of record CAUYSK010020152.1, read on the forward strand.
ACTACCAACTTGTGGCTTAAAACAACACAAACTGACAATCTTACAACGCTGGAAGTCAGAAGTCCACATGGATCTCACAGGGCTAAAATCAAGGTGCTCACAAAGCCAAGTTCTTTCTAGAGGCTCTAGCAGAGAATCCACTTCTTTGATGCTTTCTATTTCTGAAGACCAGTTGCACTCACTGGCTCACAGCCCCTTCCTGCATCTTCAAAGTCAGCAGTCCAGCATCTTGCAATGAGTCTCTCTCTAACCTTGACATCTGCTTTCATTGTCACAGACCTTTCTCTGACTCTGACACTTACCCTTCTGTCTTCCTCTTAGGAGGACACCTGTGATTATGCTGGGTTTACCTGGATAACGAAGGAAGACGTCCCCATCTCAAGATCTGTAATCACATCTACAAAGACCCTTTTGCCACGCGACGGATGACACATTCAAAGATTCTGGGGAGCAGGACGTGGATATTTTGGGGGGCCATTATTCTGTCTACCATATTTGCCCATTGCTGACTCATTCTCCTTAAATCTCTGTCTCCCCTTGCCTGGAATACTCCCATTTACCCTTTAATATCCAAATCACCCACACCTATCTGACCCCACACCCCAGGCAGGTAGATGGACCACTCATCTCTTCCCTATGATACCTTGCACATACCTTTCCATAGCATGTGTTATACTACAATATTTACCTACCTCCCTTACCAGACCACTGGGAGTGGATATCTGGGTTTATTCATTCATGTACGTCATAAATTTGTACAGTGATTAATGAGGACCATATCAGCAATAACTGGGAAACAAATGGATGGTTGAAAAGAGAGATCGATGAGTGGGCGGACAGCATGGACTAATGGCAGCATGTTACCATTAGAATTTAAAGTATATTAAAATTTATCTAAATAACTCATCAGTGTAGGAAAATTATTAAAATACTTTAATCAACTTGTTATCACTTCAAACTTTAAAGAGGCTTTGTATTGTTAAATTTTGCTCTATATGTATAGCCCTTGGGAGGCACCACAAGAACTTCATTTTCCATTTAAGAAAACTGTAATTTAAGGAGGTTGAAAGGATCCAAACATGTAAGAGGAAAGTGAAAGGAGCAATAAACTTCAACTTCCCATCTTTGAAATGCAAAAAAGTCATTAAAGGGGAGGATTTCAGTAAAATTATGTGCTGAAGAATTTTTACCCTATCTTAGATTATTGAAGAGAAGGATCATTTTCCTGTGTCTAAAACTACTTAGCTCTCTTAAATCCAGTGTTACATGTCATTGTTATGGCTGCCCTTTCACAGATAAACTTTGAAGAGGACCTCAACTGTGAAATAAATTTCTTTTTTTTCCAAATATGTTAAGATTTCCACCCTCTTTATAGTGTCCCAGAATATATGGTTTTTATCTCTTTAAAGGGGAATTCACTCATGGGGCCTGGGCCCAGACACAGTGAATCGAGAGGGCTTAGGCATTAATCCTTGCAGAGGGACGCTTCAGGTGACAGCCCGGTCCCAGCGGGGTTAGGTGATTCCCAGTAGTTGGTCTTGGTCTCTGTTTCTCCCTAATACAGCCCAATCTCTCTTTCACACACAATTCCCAGAATAAAGCCACATGACCCAAAAGTGCCTGGGTATAGTCACAACATTTTGAACAGACACATTTTTAGCTGATTAATTAAAAATAACAATAAACAATTTGCTGTGAGTTGAGGGTTTTACAAAAAACACAAGGCAAGTTGCAGGTCTCCAGGGACTACTTGTAGTTGCCCCTGAAGCAGTGGTTTATTAATTAGTTCTGCATTTGTAACAGAAACTTCCTCCCTGTGTTTCAAATGAATAAGCAATCCGCCTTCACCTTTCATCGCCCTCATCACCCTCGCTTACTCTACTTCCATTCTGCCCCTGGCTTTTGTAAACATTACAGGAAGGATAATTTGGGCTACAGTTTATTTGTTGTGACTGGACATTACCTAAGGCTCTAGATCTGAAAACTGAGAACAGGTGATTCCAAATGCTCAAACATTTTTTTGCTGTCATCTTCAACAAATAGAAAATCTCAGACAATAAAGTGTTTTGCCAGTGTCTGATGCAAGCTGAAGGGTTTCCAATCAGACATAAACACTTCTGAAGCCATGTGGTAACAGACTTATTCCATCAGTTAAGATGTAGCCTGCGCAAACATGCAGTTATTAAATAGCTTTCCTCTTAACCAACAGCCCTTTGGGAGTTGTACTGAGGAAATGTGTCATGTTCTTCGGCATCAATTACTCCCTGATAAATGCAGTTGGATATAAAGATTTTAGAACAATGTGCTATAAAAAGAAGGTATTAAGTATGTTACTAAGAACAAAATTTAAAGGCAGTGTTTTACTTGTATGCCAAAATAAAATAGAATATTGAAATACCATTCTTTATAAATAAAAACAAAAATCATTTTTGTCTGGATAAGATGTTATACTAGGTGGAAGTGCTAGTGATGAATGCGGTACATTCACTCAACCCGCTCTGCTCTCTCCCTGGATACAAGGAAGGCTGCATTTCCCAGCCCTCCTAGGAGCTCAGTTTAAGTGAGGTGCCATGATTAAGATCTGGCCAATGGAATGTGGACAGAGGTGAGGGAGGCCACTCCTATCTGGCAATGAACTCCTCCCTTTGCAGGAGCCTAAATACTACCTCTTCTTAGGTTGTGGCAACTTTGGAGTCCACACTTTGACCATGTGGACAAAATCTGGGTTCCCAATGTCTAAACGATACAAAGGAGCAGAACTCCCCTTCCCCACCACACCCCACCACTGACTACACTGGTCTATGATATAATCAATCAATAAGCTTTTACTATATTAAGTGGCCAATATTGCTGGTGTCATTTGTCACAGCAGTTAACATATTCTGACTAACAGGGGCCTGAATTACCTGAGGGAATGACATGCTGTGTTTATATTAATCTAGTCTAAAGGAAACAAACCAGAGATTTCTCATTCCTTGAGAAAAGTTATCATGCCTAGGTAACATCAGTTATGTTCCACTCTTCAAAAAAATAAAATATGGATCAACACATTAGTGCATATATAAGAATAACATCTATTGTATGTTGGACAGGGGGGAGGGGGAGGAGGGAGGAGGGGACGGGTATATGCATACACAAAGAGTGCAATGCGCACCACGCAACAGGATGGACATATTTGAAACCTGGACTGAGGGGGAAGGGGGGGCAAGGGCAACACACGTAACCTAAACGTCTGTACCCCCATATTATGCTGAAATAAATAAAAAAATGAAAATGAAGAACAAATTTCATTGCATAAAAATCCCTGGAATTAACATCAATGGGCAGGAACCTGGAAAGGGCCCGTCTTCCTCAGTTTCCTGTAATGAATCCCATGCATAATCAAAAGAGCAAACATTAATACGGGAATAATAATCTTTGTTTGCTCCATCACACGGCTTGTTAATAATTCCCAAACATAGACCAAAACTCATCTTACATTGATGGACTAATAAAATAAGATGGCCTGCACGAATTTAGTATGGAAGCCCAGCGCAGTGGTGCATGCCTAAAGTCCCAGCTACTTGGGAGGCTGAGGCAGGAGGATTGCTTGAGCCCAGAAATTCAAGACCAGCCTGAGCAACAGAGCAAGATCCTATCTCTACAAAAAATAGAAAAATTAGCAGATGTGGTGGTACATACCTGTAGTCCCAGCTACTCAGAAAGCTGAGGTGGGAGGATCACTTCTGTTCAGGAGTTTGAGTCCAATCTGGGCAACATAGCGAGATCCCATCTCTAAAAAATAATAAATAAAAATAACAATAATTTAATATGATTTGAG
>CAUYSK010020153.1:0-51985 GCA_963575035.1 Avahi laniger
GGATGCAACAAAAGAATAAAACTACAGGCCAATATCCCGTATGAAGATAGATGCAAAAATTCTCAGCAAAATCGTAACAAACTGAATTCAAGTGCTTATCAAAAAAGTAATTCATCATGACCAAGTGGGCTTCATCCCAGAGATGCAGGGATGGTTCAACATACGCAAATCTGTAAATGTAATTCACCACATAAATAGAAGCAAAAACAAAGATCCTGTGATCCTCTCAATAGACGCAGAAAAAGCATTCAACAAAATTCAGCACCCTTTTATTACAAGAATGCTTAACATAATAGGCATAGACGGGACTTACCTACAAATGATACAAGCCATGTATGACAAACCCACAGCTAACATCACACTGAACAGGGAAAAATTGAAAACATTCCCACTTAGAACTGTAACCAGACAAGGTTGTCCTCAATCACCGCTTCTATTTAACATAGTGAGGGAAGTCCTATCCAGGGAAACCAGACAAGACAAGGTAATCAGGGGAATCCAAATGGTGCACAAGAGGTCAAAGTATTGCTCTTTTCTCACGATATGATCTTATACCTAGAAAATCCAAAAGATTCTGCCATGAGGCTACTGGAATTAATAAACAACTATAGCAAAGTCTCAGGTTAAAATATCAATGTACAGAAATTAGTAGCATTCCTATATACCAACAACAAACTGAGAACTAAATCAAAGACTCCATACCCTTCACAATAGCAACAAAGAAAATAAAATACCTAGCAATATATTTAACTAAGGAGGTAAAGGACCTCTACAGGGAAAACTATGAAACACTGAGGAAGGGAATAGCAGAGGATGTAAACAGGTGGAAAACCATGCCATGCTCATGGCTTGGCAGAATCAACATTGTTAAAATATTTATACTACCCAAAGTGATCTACAGATTCAACACAATCCCTATTAAAATATCAATGTCATTTTTCACAGATCTAGATACCCAGCTTCTTGCCAGGACAAAGGGCTGGTGGATTTTTAAGCATTAGGATGAGCTAGGAGAAAAGTTCTGGGGGCCATTAGCAAAGGAGGTTGATCAAGAGAATGTGTTGAGTACATTGAGTTATTCTTGAGTTTGCAAATGTTTTTCTCTAGAATTAGGCCACCCATGTTTGCTAATTGGTGTCCATGGAAGTTAGGCTTCTTCTCTCCTCCAGAGACCAGGAGTTGAGGACACTCTCTCCCTTGGTGATTACATTTCAAAGATATGGCTCCCAGGTACTCCAGAAAGACATTTGTAGGTATAAAACTGACAAGAGACTGAGAAATATTTACATATATTTCCAAAGACAGAGAAAAAATTTACAATTGCAAGTTTCTAAAGTCAATGCTCTAAGAAAAGAAAAGTCAAGGGGCTGTAATCAGTATGAGATTTGTCTAAAGCTTAGTCAAGCTAAGGGAACATTAAGTTCCAGTTTTGATCAGCTGGAAAGTGAGTCACATTAAGTACTTCAGTCAAACCTATTTAGAAATAATTCTAGAGTTAATAACTGTGTAGTTGTTTGTTTGTAATAATGTAGTTGTATGTATGTATGTAGTTGTATGTAATAACTGCAGTTGTATGTTTGGGTATGTCATTTTCTTAAAATTAGGTATGTCAGATAATTCTACATACTTCTCAATTCTATACTGAATATAGCAATATGCAGAAGAAAATATTTTCAGTTAAGGGGAGCATAGGCTTCAGAACTCAGCCTGCTTGAGACCCAAATCTGACATTTAATAGCTGTGTGACCTTCAGTGAATGACTTCTTCTTTCCCGTAAAATGAAGGTACTGATAGCCACTTTACACAATCTTTGGCTGGATCTAACAAGATACTATTGTAAAACGTCTAACTCAGTGACTAGCACATATAAGACTCCCTCCTGTTAATACCCATAAAGTTGTTGTAACAAAGCTTGGATTAGGAAGTACACAAATTTTCCGATAGGATAAAAATGTCTGTATTTTCTCTCACCTTATCTGTATTTCCCCTCAAACACATATAATATAGCCCATATGACTGCATATTTAGAACAGGGACTTTGAAGTTGTCAATTTGGGAATTCCATGCCTTAGTACATACATGAGTGACTTCTGTGACCTTAACTGAACCTCCGGGCAAGAGCTCCTCCATTTCTCAAATAGATATAATAATGGAAAACATCTCTCTCTCACAAGGGTGCTTTTTGCATTATTGAAAAAAATCTTTTTAAGGCACACAAGATAAAAGTACTGTTGTTATTCAATATGTGATGAATTGTTGGCAATTCATATTCTGTGATGTTGTAAGAGTCAGTAGCTTTAGGAAGCAAAGACTCTCTTGAGAGTCCTGGACAAAAGAAACTGTATAATGGCAATTGAATTACCTGTTAAATTGAAAAAAAATCATCGAGTAAACTTGGCATCCCTATGGAAAAAGGAAAAGCTATTATATCTCAGTTGAATACCTATAACACTGGAAGAGAAATTTAACATGATCTCATTTCTTGGCTATATCTCTAAGAGGCAAGTGCTGCACAGGGGCATAGCCAACACATTTCTTTTCATAGAGCAATATATTGTCAAAGTATTTTTAAAAAATATTTCATCAATGTTTGGAAAGTGATGACCTTTATCCACATTAAGAAATTAACGCATACTAATTAATTTTGTCACACACATATATTATATATTGCTAAGCCTGTGTGATCAATAAATGTTTTAAAATATGCAAATGGTCAAACACTGAATTAAAGCTTCCCAAACTTTACAAGGTTTTCTTTGCAAGTTCTAAAATTTCAGCCTTAGAAGAGATGAACCTTTTATCTAAGGTGAAACAAATTTTGATAAGAAAATTAATGTTTTAAATAAGATCAATGTTTACTGATGAGGGAATGAAATTAATAATCTTAATAGGAGGTCATAGTTGAAATATTGAATGCAATAATTATAATACTCCTTAAAAATTTTTATGGAAATTCTGAACTTGGAATCATAACCATAAACCACCTCTCTGTAAACTACTATAGCAAATACTGATTGGGCACTGAATGGCAGAAATTCCTTTATTCATTCATCAGGTATTTGTTAAATTGTCAGGTTCTCTATAAAAAAAACCTAAAAATGCAAAGACTGGTTAGGTGTGTTTTTTCCTCTTAATAAAGGAGGCTAGAGTCTGGATGAGAGTAAAAGCCATAAAGAAATAGTTCAAATAAAAAATAATATGGCTGCTATGATAGATGTCTGTACACAATATAATGCAAACATGGAATAAGCAGTCAATTCTACCTGGCAGACAAAAAGGACAGTAAATAAAGGAGATGATATTATAGGTGAACTTTGATGATGAAGTAGATGTTCTTAAGGTGAACAGAGAGAAGAAAGGGTAGGTCAGGCAGAGGAATCAGAATGAGCAAACACATAGCCGAATAAAATTCACAGTATATCTGAGAATTGTGTATGGGGAAATTGAGTCTGTGAATGGGACTAAGATTCAAAGGGAGGGGAGGCAGATTGTATTATAATTTAGGCAAATAGAAACAGTCGATGGAGGGAAAGATACACCATAATGCCACAGTTCCCAAACTGCACCAAAGCACTCCAGAATGCCAGAGAAAACTCATGGAAGTACCATGGGACACTTTAATTTCAAGAGGAAACACAGCTATATCTTTGAAACACCATAAAGACCACCACTATTAAGCTATTGGATCCTAACTACTTGATAAATTAAACTGTTCGATACTTATTTTGGCTAAGAAATGCTTTGGAGAAAACAATGAAAGCACAAAGGGCTCCAAGAGTCAAGAAAGCTTGGGAACCACAGCCATCTTATTTTTAAGAAGCAGGGAAACTTAGAAAAATTTTAAGGAGGGGAACAAAATAGCCAAATTTGTATTTAGGGAAGATCATTCGAATAGCAGTGGGGAGCATTCATTAGAGAGTTGTCATTTTGAAAGCATAAAGACTATGTAAAGATGGCTAGTGAATGATGGCAATCCATACCTAAAGGAAAAACTGATTTTACTTAATCAGGTGGCTCTTACCTTCCTTGTTGTTTCTTTATAATGCCAGAAGTTTTGGCAAGACTCTTGAAATTACTAAATTACATTAATAATTACTTTGCTGTTTCTTCAGTCGTATTTCATCTACTATTTGGCTCTTTGAGTAAAGCCATTTATAGTCTGACACAAAGCAACAGTCTGGCATAGAGCGACATTCTTGCATTTTCCAGCAAATATGGCTTATTTAAAATACTTAGACTGACATTACACTAAGTAATCTTTAACTTACTGTACAAAGAAATTCGATATGTTAGCAATTGAGAACCAGTGGCCTAGACTGATCAGACTAAGGAAACCAATGCTAGCCCATACGCCTCACACAACGTGTTCACATTTAAGCGCAATTCCTGCTTGCCGACACCCCGAGGCTTCCCTTGCGGCTGAGGTCCTTATTTGTAAGATCATTTTCTGTCCTCAGTAACATGAATCCTATATTAAAAGAGAGTTCAAAATATGTTATGCTTAAATATTTGTTGGATGCTTTGTATGAGCAAGGCACCCTTCTCACTCTTTAACATGCATTATTTTACTTATTTCCTACTCTCACCCTATGATAAAGGTGATATTGATACTTTTCCCAATTTACGCATGAAGAAACTGAAACACAATTTTTTTTAATTTCAAAATATTAAGGAGTTACAAATGTTTTTAGTTACATGGATTGCTTTTGTAATGGCTATAGGAGTGCCCATCACCCAAATAGCATTCATTGTAGCCGTTAGGTAAGTTTTCCCCCTCCCTGCCTCCCCCTCCCCTGAAACACAAACTTAAGTGTGTTAGGTCACATGGGTATTAAGATGGATCTAAAATACAAACCCAGATGGTATGACTTCAGAGTCCACAGTCTTAACGACGACACTATATCTCTTCCATCTGGGAGGAATAACTAAATTTTGTGTTTATTTGTAATTATTTTTGTGTATCTATTTGTAAAGTTCTCTTTGATTTAGAATAATTGAATAAAAATAGTTTTAATTGTAGAGAAAATAGTGATTATGGAGACATGTATTAATAAAAATCATAAGCCTGACTATTGTGATTAGCGGGAGATAACATTAAAAAGGCAGCCTCACCAGCTATGATGCTTTCGTGTCCATGGCATAGTCCTTAAGTTTGTGAATGAAAAAACCTTGGGTTTCTCAATTCTTTCATATTTATAAGGCCCTCAGAGACTGACTGACATTAATAACATCATAAAACATTGATGTTTAACTTCGAATGTTAACATATGGACGCTGACTGACCAGCCTCATCACCAGAATTCTAGTGCCTACCGCCTGGGTACTTTATTGTGTCAAGGTACTTAGGACAAAGATTTGAAAAATACATCAAATTAATTAGAAGATTGCATAATAACCATGAAGTGAGATCAAAGAAAAGCATAGGGTCTGGGGAAATAATTCATTCATGCCATCATAAAGTCTGAATAATTATAACAAAGCGCTTCCTTTCAAACTGAGGTGATCTGGGGTGGGGATGGTTTAAGGTGAAAGTGGGTGATTATAAACAATGGGGAAAACATGGCAAAGAATGAGGAGCAAGATAAATCCTTTCCTAGAAATGCAGGTATTTAAAAATATACATCTATCCACTGATTAATAGATAGGTATACAGAAATTATGACTGAGAACTACGAGAGAAGATGTAAGCCTGGTCATACCAGGGATGGAAGTTGCACTGAAGAGTCTGGATGATTTCCTGAAAGCCTTGATAGAGTTTAGGTATGTTTATTCTAGCTGTAAGGGGGGAAATATTTGCAGGCATTCAAACATAGATATAATTAGGAGGCTTTTATTTTTTTTTTAATTACTACCATTTAATGAGTCTTACTTTGTGGCAACTGATCATGCAATTTTAAAAAAATTATTTTGGGAATAACAGAAAACTGTTGTTCTATTATTATAAAGGATTAAATGGGACATTTCCTGATATATAAAATTATTTTCTGGGCTTTTTTAGGGGTGTAAATACTAAAGAACCACAGCTACAATTCAAGGTTCCAGGTGGCAAGCAGATTCATAAGACACAAATAAGCTTTACTCTATTAATGCATTTATTTATTTTTATGACAGGATACAATGCAGGAAACACAGAAGATATAGAATCTTCAACTTATCTTCTCCTTGGTCAGCAACTTCCAAGTTCGTATATTCATTTGTCCCTCTCATTACAACAATGCTTGGCTTCCATGTGTGCCAGCCAAGGTGTGTGTGGATCACCTTGACACATGGAAGCTACAGGCTATACTTTCCACAGATCCTTTGTACTCTGCAAGTCAATAGGCCTAAACCCGCATGCCATCTTGTAGCTCTCCTAACCTAGTACTGACTTCACTCAACAAACAGAAATATCATTTCTCATTTTTCTTACCATCATTCCTTCTAAGGAAAGAGTGCTGTAGGAAACTGAGGTCACTTTCTGAGAAGCCCACATGAGACCAACGTAATGCTAAATTCTTTCTCACAGTTTCACCCCCATGACCTCAAATCAATATTTTAACAAAACATATGTATGGTTTAAATATTCTGTGGTATTTTTTCTGACAGGCACATGTCTAATATCCTATGCACAGGAAAAAGCAAGCTAGTACACCTGAGGCCACCAAAATTTGTGCTATTAATAGAGTGCAGTTATCTTCTTCTCAAAGCATGTTAATCTTAACCAACATACTACATAAGCCTTTTGATACTTTCTTATCAATTGCACAAGTCTCCCTCTTATTTCTGTCAAGGATATCTTTTTAAAGTTTTTAGAGATACTTAGGTGTGTGTTTAGTTTCTCTAAAGGCAATCAGTCTCCATGGGGTTAACGTCAATTGGAGGTTTTAAACCAGTCTCCCAAAATATCTTTTCATCCTGGGGGTCAGCAGTATACATTTCAATTTCTTTAATTTCCATACTTGAGCCCATAAAACGCTTTATTACACCAAATAGCAGTAGATGAGAGATTAAAGTAATGCTTATCACGCAAACCTCTTGTTAATATTACACCCAATAGCAGTAGATAAGATAATAAAGTAATACTTAGCACATCAAACATTTGTTTTTATTACAATGTAATTTCCCTATTCTTCCCAACAGAACCATCCCTTACCCATATGCCATACATTTCTAATGACAGGAATGGTCACTAGAGTGTTCAGTAAATTCAGGTTTCTTTCTGGTCTGGGGCCTAATCATACCCCAGCTATGAAGGGACAAGATTTTATTGACACTGACTGTGTCCCACATATTAATGTAGACCACAACCCATTTATCACACAGCGAGGACATAGTGTTAGTCTTTTTTCTGCTCAATATCCATAACTACATTGCAAGAAATGATGGCTCCTTTTAAATTCATGGCACATATGCTATAAGGAAACAATAATAAGAATCACATGTCCCTGTGACGTCCTACTATAATTAGGCGGTCCTTCATATATCAATAGGTGCATCTCTCTGGCTTGGGCTTCTAAAACACCCAGGCTTTTTCCTTTAAACACAATAGTAATAAAGCATAGCAGAGAGCCCTTCCTGGGTGAGGATACAGGCCCTTTCCCAGAGTTTTTGCACAGCGTAATGTTCTAAATGGCTTTTTCTTCCCTCCAGGTAACAATAGAGTCACCAGGTCCTTCTTTTCCCATTCTTAGAAATGGATGGAGCTGGAGCCCATTCTTCTAAGTGAAGTATCACAAGAATGGAAAAACAGACACCACATGTACTCACCATTAAATTGGTACTAATTGATCAATACTTTTGTGCACATATGGAAGTACATTCACCAGGTGTAGGGCAGGTGGGAGGCGGTTGGAGGAGATGGGTAAATTCACACCTAACAGGTGTGGTGCACACTGTCTGAGGGATAAACACGCTTGTAGCTCTGACTCAGGTGGTGCAAAGGCAATACATGTAACCAAAGAGTTTGTACCCCCATAATATTTTGAAATTAAAATAAAAAGAAATAGATGGTAGATTTGCAGAAGTAAAAGCTGATAAGTTCATCCCTACCACTAGGCAGTAAGAAAACACTTAGAGTCAATCCTAGCTAGGTCATATTGGGTGAAGTGACTATCTAATCTGGAGTGTTCTTAGGAATATACACAATCAAGTTCAAAGCAACACAATATCCTAAGTAGTCTGCTCCCTTTACCAGGAACAAGGGCAAATGTAACCCTCATCTAAACCACTTGATCTAATAATCCAAAATAAAAGCTTTTTAAGGTATAAAAGACAAAGATTTATGTCACAGCATTATTTTCTGATGCTTTATTCTCAGTACACAAGAATCTTTCTTAAGGCTGTTTCTCTGTGTCCCTCATATTTAGATGAGGCTCATACCTACTGAGCTTTACTAGCCAGCTCTTCTCATCATTAACATCCTTATCGTTCTCTGTCCTTCAAAATGAACGTTTTAACTGTCCATTCCAATTTTCGATTAAGCCACTTCTACGCGGCTGATAGGAACATATGTCCATTATATGTTGCTCATTTTGTTGGTAAACTGGCCATAGTTAAATGTATTCCCTATGAAATGTAGGAAGGGGACTCAAAACATCTGTCTCTTCCTGAAAAGACCCATTGAAATGCTCCAGAAGACATGAATGGTGTTCCATGTAATCCACTTGCCAGTGATGTGCTGGCCATTGACTTCATAAAATTCTCCCCAGGGCCATTTTTGGACATTGTTTTTTTCTCGATGGGATTAGAACAGTCTGTCACCATACTAGTAGCTTTTCTGGTTGGCTATATACCATTGCTTCCAATTGCCAAGGCATGGACTGAGCACCACAGTGACAGCTCATGGTATGTACCCAACTGTTTTAATCCATGGGAATACCAGGACATCTGCTTTGCCTTTCCAGTGCTCCTCTGAGACATGAGTGGGTTCTCTTGGTAGGTATCTGCACATGTATTTCTCCCTAGGAGTTTCCATAGGGACTTTCACAACTACACCTTTTCACACCAGAATATTCTTATGTATCCATGCATGAAGGAACCATTTGCCTGCCCACTCGTGCAGCAGTCACGGGGATGGCCCAGGAGCTTTTACATATTCAGACATTACCCTGAGGCCAACAACAAGGTTCTCCCTGCACTGTCACATATACTGCTCTCAATTCAGCGCATGCTGTGTACTTATCACTGCCTTCCTTAGCTAAGATTTTTAAAAATATACTGGCAGATAGTTGTGGCCTTCCATATGGAGTCCCATCATTCAATACAAGAACTTTATCATAAAATTGGGCAGATGTTTTGCCTTAGCAGGGTTCATATCTTTTGTCAATAAGTGGGTAGCTCTTCAGGAGTTCCACTGTAGAGGTAGGGATGCTCCCTGCTCATGGATAGAGTGAATGCTCTCAGAGCTGATCTTTTCAGTATGTTCTTAAATATACAATTCACATCTTATCAGGAAACTTGTTGTACAGCTCCTTTTTATTTAAATCTTTCTTTTTTATTAATATATAATGTTTTACATGTTTATGGGGAACATGTAATATTTTATTACATGCATAGAATGCATAAGGATCAGGGTATTTCAGGTTTCCATCACTTTGAGTATTTATCATTTCCATGTGTTGGGAACAGTTCAAGTCCTCTCTTCTAACTACTTTGAAATATACAATATGTCATTGTTAACTTGAGTCACTCTACTCTGCTGTTGAACCATAGAACTTATATCTTTTATCTAATTGTATGTTTGTACCAGTTAGCCTTCCTCTCTTTATCCCTCTTCCCACCTACCCACTCTTCCCAGCTTCTAGTATCTATCTACTCTCCATCTCCATGAGATCAATGTTTTTAGCTCCCAACATATGAGAACATGTGATACTTGTCTTTCTGTGCCTAGCTTATTTCATTTAACATGATGACCTCCAGCTCCATCTATGTTGCTGCAAATGACATGATTTCATTCTTTTTTATGGCTGAATAGCATCCCATTGTGTATATATACCATGCTTTCTTTATCCATTCGTCTGTTCATGGACACTTAGGTTGATTCCATATCTTTGCTATTATGAATACCACTACAATAAACATACAAGTGCATTTACATCTTTGATGTATTCGGTTCTTTTCATTTGAATAAATACCTAGTGGTGGAATTGCTTATGATAGTTTTATTTTTAGTTTTTTTGAGAAATCTCCATACTGTTTTCCATAGTGGCCACACTAATTTACATTCTCTCTAACAGTATATGAGTTCCCTTTTCTCCATGTAGTCTCCAGTGTCTGTTATTATATTTTTAATGATAGCCATTCTAACTGGAGTAAGATGAGATTTCATCATAGTTTTCATTTGCATTTCCCCATGATTAGTCATGCTGAGCATTTTGGGATTTCTTTTTGATATCATCCATGACATCATAGGTAACTCGAGCCTCAAGTCATTGTAGGCAACTCAACATAATCTGATGCTCTTTGCATGTTAGGTCTATTTCTTACTAGAGCCAAAAAGCACACCAGCACTTCTCTGTCAAATGAGTTGTTATATAACACATTATCAGGGAGCTTTTTTAGTCCAGAAGTCTTTAAGTAGCTTTAAGGAACATTCTAAGACTTTTGCCGGGGACTCAAATCTATGTGTTTTAGTGGTGAATTTCTCTAAAAGCAGTAGTTATGTCAGGATTATAAGATCCCAGAGGGACAGCTTGGGCTACCCTCTGCTCTGGACTCCATTGAAATGCATTTCTTTTTCTAGTAACTTTGTATATTGAGGTCAACAGGATTCCTGAATATAGTATGTATGTCCTCCGATCCAAGCAGCCCTGTGAGGTTCTGTGCCTCTCTATTATCAGTAAAGACTTGTTGGGATAGCAAAATGTTTTTTACTGTTTGTGAAATACCTCTAGTGGCCCTAGCTCAGATTAGTCTCAGAAAAACAGACTGACTAAACTGGTTCCTGAATCTTTGCCAGATTATTCAGTCATCCTTGGCTATTCCCATTGCAACTATAGTTTTTAAATCTTTGCTCCATCCATGCCCAGCTTGCTTTCTGAGAGGGAAAGTATAATTATTATCATTATGTTATCAACTTCATGAATCAAAGGGCTTTTGAAAGTGAAGAGACCAAAATCTTGTCTTACAGGGCAATAACTAAATCCTGGAGAATGTGTATAACCTTAGAGGAAAACTGTAAAAGTGTACGTAAGGGAGGATGTTTGGTGAAATACAGACAGTGCTTGACATGTTTTCCAGATTCTGGGTCAATCACAACAGACTATCACTATTGCCTGCTGAACATCCTGGTAGTGTTTGCCATTTCTGGCACAGCAGAGACTTTGGGGAAATTGTTTTACTTAACTGAGGATTTTATCACAAGCTGAACAGGACTAAGAGGCAGAGAATGGGTGGGATGAGCACACCTGCTCTCACAAACTCTTTAATCAGGACTTGAGATTTCCTGTTGCCCTCCTAGAAGATGTACAGTTTAGTTTTTACTACAGAATAGGGCAATTGCAATGCCTCTCCTTTAGCAAATCCAATTAAAATCTGGCAAAGGGCAGATGTCCCCAACATTCACCTACCGGCCAATAAGTGCTAGATCTTTGGTTCTTGCTTCGCATCCTTTTCAGTTATACATTCAAGCAAAAAGGATAGCAACACTGAATATATCTTTCCTTTCTGTTTTCCTATCCAAAGTTTTACTAGAACCTTGTTACCATTTATCATAGTATCTCCATCCTCCTCTCCCACCTTTAGCTTCCTCTTTGGCCTCTTAATATTGTCTTATTGCTTCCCACAAATATTACAGTATGTTGTATACCAATGTCTACTTATCTCAAAAAGCTTTGTTCACCAAGCCTACGATGTTATACTTTAACCAAAACATATGGCCTTGGAATTTCCCCTGTGGACTAAGGCAAAATATCCTAGGCTCAAGTCAATCCTCACTGGTTTCCATGGCTCCAACCTGCGGAGTACATTTAACACACTGAGTCAGCACCTTCTGTTACTGTTCCCCAACAGTATCATTGGATTTAAATTCATCCAGGCTGGGTTAAAGTGAACACACCTCATGAGATTCATGAAGGAAGACAGCTGACAGGTACACAGCAAATTTTCCTCCTCTGAACTAGAAATAAGGAGCCAGTAAATCTTTTGAGAGAATTTAGTAAGTTTCTTCTCTTTTCATCTTTTGTCTTATAGTCACCTAATAACAGCTCTATCTGATTCACCTTTTCTTATATCTTTAGCTGCCTGCCCTTGCCTTTCCTTGACTATCCATTTTACCAGCATCCATTTTACCACACAGATAAATCTATGTGATGCAGCCACCAGGCATCACATTCTCATCAGAATCTCCTTCTCAACCCTACCCATTCGTGTTTCCTCCATCAGGAAGATTTGACTCAAGGGCCTCAAAGCCAAGACTACTTCTGACACCATTCTCTAACACAACAGTTGTGTTCATCTGGCAAGCCAACTCAGGAGACACAGGCAGGCTTTATCATAATACTATGTTTAGTTGGCATTATAGAAGGAAATAAGGCAGGACACGCAGCAGGTACAGCATCTTCATCTCATCATCATCTCATCTCAGCAACTACTCAAGTACACTAAAGCACATAAAAGGGAAGGCTTCTGTTGCATCCTCACTTACATATACATGTATGGCTGCCACAAACGAAAGCCAAGATGTACAGGTGACCTTGACACATTGAATCCACAGCCTCTGTTTCTCACAAATTTTTATAACATAGTCATCACATAGGCTCAATGCCCATGTCTACTCATAGACCTCCTAATCTGAGGCAGATGTTGTGTTCCACAAAACAAATGAGGTCGTCAAAATAGTTTTCATTTATCTTAAATTTACTGTTTCCAAGGAAACAGTCCTATGAGAATCTAAGCTCTTTCTGAAGCATTCCTGATATGCAAGCCTGAAGTAACCCTTTACTCACAAAGCTTTATACATATAAATGTGTATACATATGATTAAATGTCAATGTGTTATTCACCTTTTAAATTTCCATACTTACATTTAGTTTTCATTTATCACATTCCTTTTGTTTAACCTTTTTAATTTGTGAAATATGGTACATACAGAAAGATATATGAAATATTAATCTACAGTATAATGAATAGTATTTATATTTAAATACCCATGCACCAATCCCCCGGATTGAGAAACTGAACATTGCTAGCAACTCAAAAGCCTTCAGGTTGTAACTTCCCAAAATAAGCTCCCTCAATATTCCACAGTCCTATGCATGTGTTTGACTTTCTTAATAATCCCAACTTTGTGTTTCTTTACAGTTTTATCACTGGGTACACATTGCTGAACAATAGTTTTTCCTGTTTTAAATTTTATGTAAATAATTCATATAGATTTTGTGTCTTGCCATGTTTATTTTTTGCTCAATATTATCTTTCTAAGATCCAACCACACTGTTAGTGTGCAGCGGCCATTTGCCTATTTTCACTACTACGCAGTATTCTATTATATAAAAATACACTACAATTTATTTAATTCAATCTCTTATTAATGGACATTTGTGTTCTTTCAAGTTGGGACAACACAAACAGTGCTTCTCTTGTAATATTTTTTGCATTCCTTTATGGTAAACATTATCATTCATTGTTTTTGGACATTCATTGTTTTTGGACAAGGAAAATGATGGATAGAGAGAGGAAATGTAATTTAGCCAACATCGTTTAGCTGGTAGAATTTGGCTTTAAATCCAGCTCTCCGTGACTTCAGAGTCCATGCTCTTAATTTCTTCACTAAATTCTTGCAATAAGAGATATGAAATTAAACTAAAATAGTGACAATTGGAGAAAATGGACAAATCCAACCAATTCTAAAAATAGAGATTCACTATGATTTGGTGATTAATTTGAGGTAGTTGTTGAAGGAGAAGGAAAAATCAGTGGTAACATTGATTAAGCGTCTGGCTGGAATGGGTGGTTGGTGCTGTCATTTACTGAAATACAAGATACAAAAAAAAGACCAGGACTGGCAGATGGGGAATTTACTTCGGACTTGAACATACTGCATTTGACATTGGCAAGGCACCCTCGTGACTAATAGTAATAGCTAACATTTATTGAGAACTTACAGCATGCTAAGAATTGTTCTAAACTCTTTACATGCCTTAACTCTTTTCATTCTCACGACAACGCCCCCCTGCCCCCAGGAGACATTGACAATGTTCGGAGATGGTTTTGTTTGTCATGACTGGGGGTGGGTGCTATTGTCGTCTAGTGGGTAGACACCAGGAATGCTGCTAATCATCCTACACAGGACAGCCCCTCACAACAAAAAATTATCCTGTTCAAAATGTCAATAGTACCAAGATTGAGAAACCCTGGCCTACACAGATCAATCACTGGATGTAAGCCCCCCTAGGAAGGAGATTAATGTGGGCGAGGAAGCTCTCCAGCTAAGAGGTGTCTGCTGACAGCACTTACAGCAGCTGGGGTAGTAAGTTCTTTATCCCTAACTAGGAATGCAGCAGTGCATCACAGCATCTGTCATGGTAATGAGAGGGAAATGAGGAAGTTTGGCAGATGGGTCCCTAACACAGGGGAACACTGTTTTCCACCACCTGCTGGGATCAACAGTGTATTAATCATGCTGGTTCCTTTTCTGTAATTCTGATGCTTTAATATCTTGGAGCTTTGCTGACCCTGGAAAGACTGCCCCTCCCAGGGTTAGCGATTTCCTGGAGTTAGCAAATGACAAGCCTAGGAATGTGCCTTTCATATGCAAACCAACAATCCAGAGCCCTCATACCCCACCCCTTTCTCTGTCAGGCTCTCACACTCAGGGGCACTAACCCCTGCTCTAATCACCCCGCAGTTAGGGACCAGACAACTCTGGGCAGCTCCTCCACTCCAGGAGCTGAAATTATTTAAGCTAGCCAGTCGTAAACTATTCATCTTGCTGTGAAAACCACAGTAAAGTTTCTTGGACACGTTCTCCTCCATTTCCCTAACCCAGGCCTCCTGACTGACCCTGGTCCTTCTCTGTGTGGCCTCGTGTAGCATGGCATGCCTGCACCTCTTGGGCACTGTTAAGTAACAAACTGTCTTTACAATGGTAATGGTCTTCTGATCTGTCGGCCTAGCAATACCTGAAAAATAATGAAATCTACATTTTTAAATCAACCAGATGATTTGAATGATTGATAAATTTTTGTTCAAATTTTTTTTCTTATATTTTTTCTTTTCCTTTCTTTCTTTTGTATTGACAGCATTTTAAAAAATAACTTCTCTGTACATGGTTTGGCTACAGAGTGAGTGTTATACTTTTTACTACATCCATGCACGTTTTTATTTTTTATTTTTTAATATCTGTTTACTCTCCATGAGAAAAAGTATGTCCACATTTGGTGTTTGGTCATAAACATTATTGCCTTTGTGTATTTACTCTCCACCTATTACTAATGCATTCCACCTCCCTGATTTTGAGCCAGAGGCTTTATGGACGTAAAGCTTCCATCAAAATTTAATAAAGTATTATCATTTGTATTGCTTTGTAAATAGTCAGTAATCCCCCTTGATCCAAGTTAATGAGCCACACTTGTTTATTTCCAAATAATTAATTTTCAACTTTTGTTATTAATGGCTATTTTGTACTGTGATTTAATAACATGGCATGCATAATTTCAGCTTTTTGGTAATTGATTTAAGTTTTTTATGGCCTATTAGATGGCCAGTTTTGTGAAAGATCCATTGGCTTTTATAAGAAAGTGTATCTCCTGTTTATTTGGAATATACTCAGGCTCTTTATTAAATAAATTATAAATCAGAATATTAAATAGCCTTTATATAGCTACTTTTTTTCTTACATGCTTCTTCAAAGCCTGAGAGATATATCTTCAAAGGTGTATTTTTTCATTTCTAACTTTGAAAAATTTTATAGAATAGTTTTTACTTTAAATATTTTGTAGCTATATTATTTGTCATATAAAGGTTTATGACTCTAATATCTTCATTGTGAATGTATCATTTTTCAATATAAAATGACAGTCATTTTTAGGATGGTATGATGATTTATTTAACTCCAATTCTGATTTAGCTGATTTTAATGCTATGCTCTTTCTTTTGTTTGCCTTATGTGATATATCTTTGCCAGCCTTTTTCTCTATTTTTCTTTTCATTTTCTTTTTAACTTTTCTAGGTCATATTCTCCTAGGTATGTCTCATGGAAATAACATATAATCACACTCTGTGTTTAATAGGAGAGTTTAACCCATTCAATTTCAAAATTTCTAACCTGTTATGCCTGAAAATCTTATTCACTTGTCCCTTTCAGTTTCAACGGTTTTGTTATTTTCTTAATGCTTCTTTATTCTTTCTGTCTTTTTTATCTTATTCTTCATGGAATATGATTTTATCACCATTATTGCTAGTGCTTTGTAAAACTAACATCTTATTTTAAAATATTATAGATATATACAAGTTAAAAATAAGTTTCAGTGATCAATTTCACAAGCCAAATAGTGCTTTGATACCACCTGATATAATTCCGAGTTTTAGTTTTATTTTACTTTGCTTCTTTGATCTCTCATTCAATTCTTAGTTGGATGAAAGGAGGTTGTTATAATCTGGAATTTGAGGCCCAGATTATTATTTTTCATGTTATATATCCTACCTGAAAAACTACTTCTGTATTTTATTTCATAACCTATTTATAGCATTTAATTCAACTTATTCTGTTTCACTGTTTTTAATGCCTAATACCAGGCATTCTTTAGTCTTTTATTTGAACTCATCTCTTAGTTGGATTTATGAATATCTTTGAGTACTTTTTTTCCCATGGAGAGTCCTTGTTATTGCATTTTTCATTTAAATTTTTATCTTCCTCTCAATAAACATCTTCCCCTTGTCAATCTATTGACATCTCATTTCATATTTTTATCTTTTGCACCAGAGACTATATTTTTAAAAATTGCATTAAGGACTCAAGCAGATACTTTAAAATGTGCTTCAAATTTCTGATAATCAACTTTTTCCAAAAGTATGTGCTTGCAGCTTAAATACAGTTATACTTCTTTTATGTAGCATTTGTTAATACACTCACGTATCTTTTGTATCTGCTTATCCTGATAAGGAAAAATATATCCAAACAAGATATTTGTCCATAAACATTCTGGGTGAATTTATGAGCCATCTGACTCTATTACAACCTCCTCTCAGACAGAACCAGAGAATTTATGGATGTGAAGAGCTTCTGTCAAACTTTCTTATGTCCAGCAGACATTTATCTTTTTTAGCTAAAAGGATAATTTATACCTTCATGATTGGAAATATTCTTTGGATCTTCCCTTGCCGGACACGATGCACCCAGAATACAGAGCTCCATGGCTTTTCCAATCACAATACCTTCTCGCCACCACCACCACACCCCTGAGCAGAGAGCACCAGCGCCCCTCCATGTCTGTCAGTGGCAGGAATACATAATGATAATTGTATTTCCTAATGAACAGAAAGATCTACGAATGGGAGAAATTGGAGAATAAAGTGGTCTTAGGTGTTTCAGAAAACAGATCCTTCCTCCACATTAAATGATAAATAGGTCAGTGTTGTGGTAGATACAGACATTGGGCATTGAGGCCAAGAAGCTGTCTGTGGAAGAACAATGAAGACTAATGACCTTTAGGTTTACACGTTTACTGTCTCCCAAGAGGCAAAGTAAGTGTCAGTGTCACCTATTAATTATAGTCCTTTTCAATTCAAAGAAACTTGTAATTTCTGTGGATAACATTAGTTGCCTTGATTTGGGGCATAATGAATGTTCATGATTTAATATTTTTATAGGTATTATAGTTGGAAGTTGGGAAACATGGTCAAGTACTGCTAACAGAGGTGATTCTGATGCTTGTACTCATCATTTTAAATATGCAGCACATCTCCTTAATGCATTTTAGTTTCTGTAGTAACATTTATTCCATAATGCACATTGCATTATCGCCATCCAGTGTTTAAAACAGGATGTATTATTTACCTGTAGATACCTCCCTAGCCTCTGTTCCCTGTTGTTCCACAGCTGATGTTTTCTAACCCCCATTCATGGCTCTACAGGTTCTAGAACAAGCTTTGCTGACCCAGTTCTATCTAGCCCAAACTTCTGACTCTGAGCATTGTCACCTTGCCACTGGTCTTGCTATGGTTTTGAAAAATTTGTCTTTGTTTAGGCCGGGCGTGGTGACTCACACCTGTAATACTAGCACTTTGGGAGCCTGAGGTGGGTGGATTGCATGAGGCCAGGAGTTTGAGACCAACCCAAGCAACATAGGGAGATCCCATCTCTACAAAATATTTAAAAAATTAGTCACTACATTGAGCCTGGAAGACAGAGTGAGATTCTGTCTCAAAAACAAAAACAAAACAAACAACAAAAAAATATCAAGCAGAGTCCTATGGATGATAAAAAGAAAATAAAAAAAGAAAAAGAAATATTTGTCTTGGTTTCATTTTCACATATGAATTCTGAAGACTGGGCCCCTGCCTTTCTCTATAGGGATTCAAATCCCTCTCTTGGTTACTTACCCAGGACTTCAGATCCTCTGGGTTTACCCATCTCCTGGGACACAGGAAGTGATAGTAGTATTACTTTGAAATTCAAAGCCTGCTGCTGCCTGATCTGAGGAGGACACTCAGATGCTGCCTCTCTTCTTGGTTGCCTCTCTCCCTGCTGAGGTTTCTAAATGTGTCCCTCTTGGTAGGTTTCTTATGACAACAGAGCTTCCAAAACTAACATCTGTTGTGATTTTTTGTTTTTTTCAACATCACGCTCTACATCCTGAAATGACTTTTCCTAACTCCTGGTAGTAAGCAAGTTCTATTTAACCATTATGATCAGACCTACCTCTAGCTCAAGATTCTGCTAGAATTATCCAAACCTCTATTTGCTGGACCGTACTTTATCATATAAAAAATAAAAAATGCTAGATAAACAAGATATTCTTATCTCTGGGTCATGGTAGGCAGTTTTTTATCTCACATTCCAGCTACCCTTAGAGAAAATCTATCACTGATCTAAGTGGTTTCATATCCAAAGTTTATTTTAAAGCTGACTAATTTCCCCAGATTTCATCAGAAGACATCAAGTCGCCATTATCTTTTACCGAGAATAAAATAGCTTCCAACGTCCTCGCCATGTTTATTCCTGCTTCTGCTCCAGTCCTTTCTCCGTGGGTCAGCCAACCAGATCCAATCTCTCCCCTGCCTAAAACCCTTCAGGAGCTTCCCATTTCCTTTGCATATCTTCAAATTTATGCTCTGACTCACACCTTCAACTTCAGCTCTGTTTCCAGCTTCTCTCTCTTAATATGCTCCACTCACACTGAACTGCTTTCAGGATTTCAAAAGTACTATTTATATTCTTTTCTGTTTGGAGCACTTTCAACTTTATTCTTAAAGATACATGCCAATGAATTTATCCTTTATGGCCCAGCACTTCCTCAAATGGTACACCCTCGAAAGGGCCCTTACTGACCTCTCTATTCGATTATACTATTGAATTCCCTGAGAGTACCTTATACTTTTTCTTGACAGCATTACTAACTTTTTTAAAAATGTGTTTGCTTGAATACTTGTCTCATGTTTGTTTTCTCTGTTAGTCTGGAAACTTCATATGGTGTCTGCTTGGTTAATCACTTCTTGACCAGGGCCTAACAAGGGTTTTGCGTAAGCAAAGACTCAAACATATTTATTTGATCAATGAAGAAAAACTTCGGGTGAACATTAAACAGAAATGAAATATTAGCAATTTACCAATAATATTAAACATTTCTTATTGATAAGTTATATGCCTAGTGACAATGTTAGGTATTACGTGAAAATAATGTTAGTTTATGAGAAAATCTTTCAGTATTTTCTTCACGTACAGATAAAAAGGAGGGCGGGTGGAATGCGGTTCAGTGAATGGAACCAATTTAGTGACAAGTAGTAGGTCAGTTTAAGAAAGTCTCAGTTCTGGAGATATGTCAAAACTCTTTGAAACATTTCTTAGTTGTTCATATAAATATTTATTTGAGGATGGAAGGGTGCAACCATTATTTTTATTCCTTTATAGCTAATGGTGAAATAGATTAAAAATATTGTTTTCCAAAATTCATGTAATGAGTAAGAATATATGTAAGAGTCTTAACTTTCCATCCTAAATTTTGTCTGCAAAACTGCTGATAAAGCAGGTTTCTGCACCCTTAACCCTCACCTTATTCTGTGCACCTAAATCTCCTTTCGTCTTCCATTGTGCCTTCTCCAAAGAACCTAGAGTTATGCGGAATGGCATATGAGACATCTGAAATCAACTGCCGTCAAAGAACCAGATGGACTAACCCAGTCCTCCATAATTTTCCTTTCCTCTCTGGTAGATTCTTGTCTATGATCCTGAAAGCAGCAGTTCTCAGAAGTTAATATAGAAGACTACTTCAAGGATTTGGTAATGTCTTGGCAAAAATGCAGATTTCTCGGTCTTACTCAAGAAAATTAACTTTGATAATTCTGAACCAGAGCCTAAATATCTGAATTTTTGAAAATCACAACAGCTACTCCTTATATAGATTATTTACAGAAAACACATTTAAAACAATCGTATCAGTTTTGTTGGATTTTTCATCTGGCTGTCTATTCTCTGAAGGTGACCACAGTATTCCATAGCTTGAGGTCACCAAATTTGGTCACTAAGGAAGCCACCCATGTATAGGGTTAGCCTCATTTAAAAGAAACAATGTTTTCCACAAATCATTACTCATTAATTTAGTATTACTTTTAACAATTTATAAGCATTTTTCAGCCAATGTGGGGTTTGTTTTTGCTTTAAACCACTTTACTGACATATGCTTGACAAGTAAAAAGCTGTACATATTTAATGTATACGACTTTATGACTTTGGGGGTAAGTGTATATCTGTGAAACCACTACCACCATCAAGGCCATGGATATATCCATTCCCTCCTAAAGTTTCCTCCCACCCTCTTTAATTTTATATTTTTAATGTTTGTATGTGTATGTGTTAAGAAGACTTAACACGAGATTACTGTCTTAGCAAATTTTAAGGATTGTTAGCTATAGGTACTATGTTGAATTCTTTCATAGAGTTGTGAAATGGAGACCTTGGGACTTTGATTGCAAAAATAATAACTGTGTTGACCCATCTGGATAAATCAATGTATTTAAACATTAACTTTTCACATCTATAATAAAAACAAGATATGAGCCCTCATTTATCTAAGTTGTTTTTCATGTTCCTTGGTAGAATATAGCTTTCTTCATATCAATTATACACATTCTTAGGTTTATTCTGCTTTTTGAGTTGATTTATTTAAAGAAAAACATCTGCTAATTCTGTGAATTAATTTTGTGACTGGTCACAGAGCTGTTTGCTTCTGGAGATCTACTTTCCACCTTCCCTCACCCTGCTCTATACCACGTGGACTGAATGAATCAAGCTCCCTTGTTTTCTGGCTTCCAGCTGGGGTCAGTCAATTTTGTGTTGAAACATCAACACAAAATTAGAGGGTGGAAGGAGAGTGAGGTTAAGTGTAGGTCTGAATTAGTCCAGAGGAATGTATGTATATTTTTTAGTATTTTGTCAGCCCAGGCAGGATGTCATTTGCAGTTTGCAGAAAAATGACTTATGTGCTACAAGAATTTGGTTGAATTCTCCTTAACTCTTCTATTTATTGGGCCCTATTTGCTCATCCGTTTAGAATTTAGGTTGAAAGGACTGGCAGATTTTATTACCTATGTAATTGTTTAGCTGCCTGAAAACATATTAGTGAGACCTACTATCTCAGACCATCAAAGGAAAAGGATATTTCTTTTAAAAATTATTTCATCAGAACACTGTATTCACCACCTGTTGCAAAAATGTGTAATACGGATTGTTCTTCCATTTTATGGTGAACTTGCCACATTGGTAAGAAGTTTGAAGAGATTAAAAAATTAAAAACTCTCTGCTGTTTTTTTCCTTGATGAATAGATGCCTATTGCCTCTGCGCCTGTACTTTTGACCTGTAGGTCTTCATTTACGGGTTCTAATCTAAGCAATTTAGGTGTACCCTTCTGTCCAAGTTTATATATTCTTTCATCTAATGTAGCTCCCTACTATTAGCTAAATGCAAGATCAGAGAAGTGTAACAGTGTGTCCCTCTGGGTATTTTCTGTTTAGAGCCCCTTTAGTCTGAGATCAGTAGTCTCTTGTCATTAATATGTGGTAGCGGTGAAACCTCATTATAGCACATATCTTCAGCACAAATTCCTTTAAAACTAAGAGATATTAAAGAGATTTATAGAATTTGAACTTACTGTTTTGTTTATCATTTCATCTTATATCTCTTGCTTCAAGAGTCCTTGTGAATTTTTTTTTTTTTTTGACAGCATAAGAAAGGCACTTAAAAATTTTTGTTTGTTTGTTTCTCAAGGAAGGTTTTCAAGAGCAACCTTTAGGGAGCTGTGTTCTATTCCTTTCATTAGAAAAATCAATTCCTTTTTATTTTCTTCATCTTGATTTCTCCCTCTTGAATGTGGAGAGGTCATTTTTGGCCTGGTATTTGCCCAAACAACACATGGGAGGATACGTTTTTCATGTCTTCACCGCAAACCTGAATATATTTTTCAGAATATTTCTTTAACTTTTTAAACTAGAAAGACAATTAGTATAAGTTCAGTAATCCATCATTTCATTACAAAAAGAATTGGAAGGAGGTTCAGACATGAGTGGGCCCAGTGGGACAGTTTAATCTACACATGATTTCCTCTCTGTAATTTATAAGTTTGCTGTTCCAGGGACCAGCTCCCTGTGTCTCATTTTCCTTTGGCCCAGCCTTCAGTCTAGGGATACCATGGATCCAGGTGCCTTTCCCGGGTTACTGCCCAAACCAGTAGGAAGATCAGGGAAAAAGTCACCACCTGCTGATTTCCTCCTTGAGTAGCTTACTTGCATGTCTCCCAGTGCAGATAATTCTGAATGCTGCTTATCAGAGAAAGTAAAGGGCTCTAAGAGAGGTGACTCCTGCTTGCTCTATGCTGGTTTGTGATTGCCTTCATTCCTCTCCATCGGAAGTTACAAAGTGCCAATATTTCCTGTATTTACTTTCTGTAATTTTACATTTTTCTTCGGAAGAAACAAAAGTGTTCCCTTTATTTGTTTCCAGGTAAATTACTGCATGTTCAAAATAGACTAATTAGCCATGGTTCCTTATACTTTGCAGAGTTTTCACTATTTTCATGTTCTTTTGGATTTTTCAGTCTTAATTACTAGGTAATTTAGAGCATTGTGTTGGCAAAGGGATTAGACATACCAATGTTCAAGACATTTACTTGTCTGAAAGTCATTGTCAACAGCTTCTCATTCACAAACATTAACCCTCATCAATTTTTACTTATGTGGAGTCCTTCACGGAGTTTTTACTCACCTGATTTCAGGTGCACTGGGCTTTCACCTAAAAATTTATATAGCTATTTCCTAATGTTTCATCTTTAGCTCTCCTCTCATTTTATCTTTATTTTCTATATCCAATTTCGTCCAGTCTTGTGGCTTCAATTACTTCTACTTTGTGGATTACTCAGATCTTATTTTCTACTTTTTCATTCCCCATAATCTCTGGTTCAACCATTCACATAATTGCCTCCTCCCGCCTTGAATATTCTGAGGATACCTTAAGTCAAAGAAATATGTCCAAAATCTAGCTCATAATCTTCTACTTTCCCCAGTTTCCCTACTTGTTCATTCATATGTTCATTTGTTCATTCACTCATTGTTGTATTTATTGAATACTTCTTTTGTATCAGGTTCTGTTGCTGGAGATAATTTGTGAATATGGTAGATAATATCATTCCTCTGAGGAAGTTTGCACAGAATTAATAGACACACATGCACACAAGTAAGCAACCAAGTATGAACAGTCTGATAAGTGTCAAGATATGATGAGTTTGGGATAGGATGAAAGAACAAAGTAGGGAACCAAATCTCAGCTTGGGCATCGGGAATATCTTCTCAAAAGAAGTAATATCTAAACTGAGTGCTAAACTTGAATAATAATTAGCCATATAAAGAGAAAAAGGAGAGAATGTTCCTTGGGGATGGAACAGTAGGTGGAAATAACAAAGAACATGGCACACAAGCAATCCTAGTAATAGAACTTAGTTCACGATAGCTAGAGTGAAAGGGGTATAACACAGTGAGTTTTGAGACTGTAAGGGTAATCATCAGCCAAATCTTTAAGGGCTCTATAAGTTGTGTTATAGATTTTGTACTTTATCCTGAGAGACAGAGAATGTATTGGAAAGTTATAAGGATGGGGATTACATGATCAATTAGAATTTTAGAAAGATCATTCTGACTGCAGTGTAGAGGTTGAACTGAAAGGACAAAGGCAGGTGAAAGATCAATTAGAATTAAATGACAGATGATAAAAATCTGTCATCGGAGTAGTGACATTAGAGATAAAGAAAAGTGAAAATAAAATATATTTTGAAAATTTGATAATTTCTTTGACTAGGGCCTGAGGGGAAAAAGGAAACAAAGATTTATGGCTTGAGCAATGGGATGTGTAAGGATACGTTACATTGAGATACAAAACAGAAGAAGAGGAACAGATTAGGGAGAAAAACTTGAGGTCAATTTGGGCATGTTGCCCCTGAGTTTTCTATGGCATTTATAAACACAAATAATTAATAGGAAGTTAATGGTCTGGAGATCAGAAGAAAAATCTGAACTGGAAAACTTGCTATAGTAATTCTCAGGACACAATGGTTATTGAAGACATGAAACTGAATAGAGATTGCCAGTAGTGAGTACATAGCATGGGAAGAGAGAGCACCCAGACAGAAGAGCATCTGTTTAAGGTCTAGACCAAGTAAAAGAAGCCTACAAAGGAGATTGTGGGCGTCACCAGAAAAGCAGGAGGAATAATATAAGGACTAAATGCTAATGTGTTTTGAGCAGGTATGAGCACCGAGCACTGAGTGCAGAAAGCACTTTACCTGGATTGGTTAATAGTATCAAATCAGAAAACGTGAGATTAAGAAAACCAGAGGAAGAAAGTGTTCAGGACAGATGGAAGTGATTACAGAGCTGAATGCAGCCAAGACATAAAGTATGGTATAGACTGAAATGTATTTATTGTATTTAGTTCAAGGAAATCACTGGAAACCTTGAGAAAAGCAATTCCTGAGGAGTGTTGGCAGCAGTAAACAAGTGTACAGTAGGTTTGTGAAATAACGGAGGTTAGAAAATGTTTCCCATGCCTTGCTAGCAACTCCATTTTTCCATGTATCCAGAATAGAAAACGTGGAGTCACCTTTGATTTTTTTTTCTCTCATTTGTCTTTTGCTGTTAATTCTAATTGTATAATGACTTTTGCTTCTCTCTGGCACCTCCTTGTCATTGCCTTTAAGAAAGCCGCTCTTGTGCAATTCTAAGTTTTTTATACTCTCACAGCATTACTCTAGTTCTTGTTTAGGGAAAATCATACCATACCTACTTTTTAAGACCCAGTTCAAATAGAGATTGTTGAGTAAACCTCTCTAATAATTTCATACTCAAGCAATCTACTTTTCTATGAACTCTCACAACACTTCATTATAATACTTTTTTTAATTTTTGATTTTTTTTATTTCAGCATATTACAGAGGTACGAATGTTCAGCTTACATATATTGCCTTTGCCCCACCTGAGGCAGAGCTTCAATCATGTCCATCCCCCAGACGGTGAGCACTGCACCCATTATTTGTGAAGATACCCATCCCCTCCTCCCCCCTCCCATCTGCCCAACACCTGATGAATGTTACTACTATATGTGCACTTAAGTGTTAGTCAGTTAGTCAGTTCATACCAATTTGATGGTGAGTACATATGGTGCTTGTTTTTGCATTCTTGTGACACTTCACTTAATAGAATGGGCTCCAGCTCTATCCAGGATAATATAAGAGGTACAAAATGGGAGAAAATATTTGCATGCTACACATCTGATAAAAGGCTGATAACTAGAATCTATATAGAACTTAGGAAAATCAGCAAGAAAAAAATCAAACAACCCTATCAAAAAGTGGGCAAAGGACATGAAAAGAAACTTTTCAAAAGAAGACAGAATAATGGCCAACAAACATATGAGAAAATGCCCAACAAATCTAATCATCAGGGAAATGCAAATCAAAACCACAATAAGATATCAATTACCTTCAGTGTGAACAGCCTTTATCAAAAAGTCCCAAAACAATAAATGTTGGTGTGGATGCAGAGAGACAGGAACACTCATGCATCGTTGGTGGGACTGAAAACTAGTACAACCTCTGTAGAAAGTAACATGGAGATACCTCAAAGAGCTACAAGTAGAACTGCCATTTGACCTAGTAATCCTATTACTGGGTATCTACCCATAGGAACAAAAGACATTCTATAAAAAAAAAAGACATTCACACTAGAATCTTTAGAGCAGCACAATTCACAATTGCAAAGATGTGCAAACAACCCAAGTGATCATAAATACATGAGTGGATTAATAAAATGTGGTATATGTATACCATGGAGTTCTGTGGTAATACTTTTTAATAATACTCATGACTTAATCCCTTCAGTGTGGCCATCCATCCACATGGTATGTCTTATCTCCCTTTCTAGACTATGAACTTCATGAGAGCAGAAGTCTTATTTATATTGTACATAGTTCCTAAAACAGAACACATAAGTACATATTTTGGTTATACATAATTTTGAGCTATTGGACCTTGGGCAAGTCTTACCTTGGTCTTCTGAGCTATTACTTATTTTGGTTCTGCATAATTATGAGTTACTGGACCTTGAGCAAGTCTTACCTAGGTTTTCTGAATATTTTCCTTCCAAAAAGTGATAATATTATCTATTTTCCTACTTAATATTCAAGGTGGTTTTCAGAATTAGAAAAAAAGTAATATATTTGAAAATGTTTTGAAAATAAGTAAAATATAAAACAACTTATTACTTATATTTATACTACGATTTCAGGGGTTGTCATTGTTAGTGATAGTAGTGCTATTATGATTATTCTGTACTGATAATTGCCACGCTATTTAGACATGCAGCAATTCAGCCAATCACGAGTTTAAAGGTTAATTTCTTCAATTAAGAGCATCTAATACCTGGTGAAGTCTGCTGATTTATTTCGTTGAATAATTCAAAGAACATACATTTTACAGAGACTGCTTATTTCCCTAGACATTTATACTAGGAAAAGTGGCAAGTGAATTAGATCAAGTGTCTGAGCATAACTGATCAATTTGCTTTTTTTTTTTACTTTTTTAAGTACAAAATTAATGTGTGTTTATTGCACAAATAGAAACCATTCTTAAATGTATATATAAAAACTAAAATCCTATTTCCTAGAAATAACAGTTAAAGTGTTTGGTATATTTATTTCTAGAAATTTGTTCTACACACACAGATTTGTTTTTGTTGCTGATGTTGTTCTCCCTGTGTCTCTCTCTCTTTCCTAACCCTTATATATGTGTACATGTGTGGATGCCTGTATATTCACATAATAGAATTTACACATATTAAATGAACATACACCTATTGTGGTAGGCAAAATAATGGACCCCCAAAATGTTCACACCCTACTACCCATGACCTGTGACAATATTGCCTTACATGACAATGGGGATTTCCACATGTGATTGAGGTTTAGTATCTTGAGATGGGGTGATTATCCTGGATTATTCAGTTGGGCACAATGTAATCTCATATCTTTAAATGTGAAAGAGGAAAGCAGAAGAGTAGGCCAGATATGAGAATTAGATCTGCCATTGTTGGCTTTGCCACTGGAGGAGAAAGGGAACCATGAGCCAGATAATATTGAGGCCTCCAGAAAGTGGAAACTGCCCTCAGTTTATTGCCAGGAGGAACACACAGACCTCAGTCATAAAACTGGGAAGCAATGAATTCTGCCAACAAATTAAATATTCAAGGAAACAAAATTTCCCCTAGAGTCTCCAGTAAGCAAGGCAACCCTGCTTATATTAACATATATCTTGATATTAGCCTAGGGAGACCTATGTCTCACTTCTAACCCACAGAACTGTGAAATAATAAATTGTGTTGCTTAAGCCACTAAATTTGTGGTAATTTATTAAGCCTGCTATAGGAAAATAAAATAAATATCTTTATATGGCTATCTACATAACGTTGCAACTTCATTTTTCTTAAAAATATACATGGACACCTTTTTATGTCATTTACAAAGAGCTCAGTTATGTGTACAGCTTTGCACATCCTGAGTGCAGTTTTATAGGAGAAATTGCTAAAACTAGAATAACTCATTAAAACAGTGGATACACTTTATCAGATGCAGCCAAATTTCCCTTCAAGAAGGTTCTACCAATTAATATTACCATCAATAATATATGTGAGAGTGCCCATATTCCATATCCTTGCCAAAAAGGGATATTATCAGTTATCTTAATGCTATGGTCTTTGCCCTTTCCGTGAATCAAAATTACTTTTATAACTATTGAATGTCATTATTTCTTCTTTTTCTGAATCTCACACATTTCCTAATGCAACACATTAGAGATCCACACAAGATTTTACAAGAATGTCCTCTCGTCCTGATAGATTTTCTTACTATGATGAATTGGCAATATAAAAATTATTATCTCAGAAATATTTAAAGACAATTTTTAATACAAATGTCCATACTCCTAAGTCGCAAGACTGGGCAGCTAATTGTACACGTTCAATTGGGCACTTTCTATATCACAGTTGATGATGTTACCTGTACTTATCTCCAGTAAAATTCCATTCTTGAGCCTCTCACTACCATTATTACTCTTTCCACTTCACGTTGTGAGATTATTAGTCTTCAAGCAATCTAAAGGAAAACAAAGAGGTATCTCGAAATATTTTATGAACACATAAAAGCTAATATGCAATGAGTTAAGGTAAGTCTCCAGTCAAGTTTGATTCAGAAAAGGCTTTTTAGGAAGAATTTACTTAAAATTACTCTTGCTTGCCAAGTATTCCCAGATTCCTCCTGGATTCTTCTTTAGTTTTTAAATTATGAAATATTTCTAATATACTAAAAGAAAATTATGAAATGCACTACCTTACCACCCAGTTAAAATTTAGTCATATTTGCCTGAGATATAAGTTTTTTTATTTCCTTAAACATTTTTTGTACTTCTTCTAAAACTTTGTGTGTCTAATGTTATTGCTATTATTATTTGCATCACTGCTTTTGTAATTGATGCTATTATTATTACTATTTTGGTTTGTGTGAGTATATTTTGATTAATGACTCAAATATTTAATAGTTATTGGTCTATTCAGGTTTTCTATTCCTAAGTTTGCTTTATTTATACATTTTAAAAAAATTTTTACATCTAAATTTTCAAATGTGCAGGCATTAAGTTTTTAGCATTCTCTGATATTTTAAAAGCGTATGGTACGTGTGTTACTTCTTTTCCATTTCTGATATTACTTATTTGTTCCTTTTTTCTTCATGCCCTTCTTCATTCTTGCAAAAGGCCTATTTATTTTATTTATTTTTTTCCTATTTATTTTTAATAATTTATTTTTTTTCAAAAAAGACTACTGTACCTTTGCTGTCTATTTTATTAATTTCTGCCATCACTATTACCTCTTTTCTTTGACTTTTTGGGTTTATACTATGTTCACATTTTAATATGGCAAGGCTTATAAAATCACTTTATTCTAAATATACTTTCATTTCTATTTTTAGTGTTTTATTCAGAATCATTGGGCTGTGTTGTTTAATTCCCATACCCATTGGGTGGCTTTTGTTTTGTTACTGATTTCTAATTTCATTAAATTTTTGTCAGAGAATACACTCGATATGCTATTGATTATTTGGTATTTTTTCAACAATCTTTTGTGGCCTAGAATGTGATAAGGTTTTGTATATATTAACATTTGCTTTAAAATACAGTGAGTTATTTTTCAGGTACAGGATACTATGTATACTCAGTAAATCAATCCCATTAAATGTTTAGTTCAAAC
This sequence comes from Avahi laniger, assembly GCA_963575035.1. Classification (NCBI taxonomy): domain Eukaryota; kingdom Metazoa; phylum Chordata; class Mammalia; order Primates; family Indriidae; genus Avahi; species Avahi laniger. The sequence continues at coordinate 29,972 of CAUYSK010020153.1, forward strand.
AGTAGATATTCTAATATTTGTATGCTTCACCTATTATTTCTGGGAGAGGCATATTAAAAATCTCACTATGATCATAAACTTTGCAATTTCTCTTTGTAATTCTGTCAAGTGAAAAAAAAAGTCTTATGATGCAAGACTAAGTTGTCTCATTTCCTTGGGTGGATACCTCGGAACTTAGGAGAAGAATCTTTATCTCAGTCTCATCTCCCAATGACATTGGCTTTAAATTCTGTATTTGTTTTTGACACTTAGGAGTTTCTCTCCCTCTCTCTCTCTCTCATTCTCTTTCTCTCCCACCCTAGCTCTACTATACATTAAAACGAAAGACTTTAAAATTACAATTTATTCAGCATTTCTTTGTGTTGGTGGGAAAGGGGGTCTACTGGTCTAGTTCACCCAATATTGTTTTCACCAGAAGTTTTCCCTTGAAATTTAAAGTAAGGTTCATGTGAAAAATTAGCACTTTTTCTTTCCTCCTGACACTGGCATCTCAGGTTGCACTGGCAAAGAATACTTCCTGAAATTGATTGTATTCTGCACTGGCTACTCATTCCTTTATTCCATTCTGGTTGCCACACTTAAAAGTTATTATAAAGATGTTTCAAAAAGTTGCACAAAGAACTTTTAAAGGGGTCAAAATAATCCAAATACTTAGAAAGAAAACTATAAACATGTTCATTTATTTGTAGGGCTCTTTTTGTAGAAGAGGGATTATAGTATTTTGTATTGCTCCATAAAGAGATCTAGGACTACTATATGGAAGGAATAAGGAAACTTATTTAGACTTCTTCTGAAGAAAACTTTGCAGCAGTTTGTCCTGACTTTATGAAATTCAGTCACCTATTCTTTGCTGTTCAGAACAAGGCATAGCAACCACCTGTTTGGCATGTTGTAGAGGAGATCATTCTACTAAGATAAACATGTCCGGCTGAAGTTTAATGTCTCTTGACATTCTAAAATTCTATGATTTGCCATAACTCCAACAAAGTTCCAGCAGATGCAAGCCTGAGGTAACTAAAGATGGACTTAATAAGCCTAAGCCAGGTGGCTCCAGTCAGTAAGAGTTTTCAGAGCTGCAGTTTAGTACAGGTAGGAAATATTACTGAGCTGCCCACAGTAGGAGCTTGAGGGAAAAGAAATCTCAGGTGTGGAGGCAAAAATGCCACAGGGACAACTAGGAAGACAAGAATTTTCTGGGGAGCTTGAATATATGTTGGAGGGAATCAAAATTGAAGAACTAGTTGGGGGAAGCCAAAACATTTTGTTCCTTAGTAAACTCAATCTAAAATTTTCTCATCCCGTGTTTTTAATGTAATAATATAATAACATTGATATTCACTTGAAAAATATTTTTGAAGTCAATATTTTCTCCTTCTTTTGATATTCCTTCCTATACTTTTCCTGAACAAGTTGTATAAAATCTAAAAAATTAATATCATGGAATAAAATTTTGTATTTTGCAATGAATTTTATACCCACACAAGCAGTAAAAATGTATATATAAAACTGTATTTTTAGTACATCTTTTTGGAAGCGCATTATATTTTTCTAATGAAAATATAATATTATTGATAGCATATTTACAGAATATATATTATACACATAAATGTTTTCTATGCTGCGAGATTATAAATGATAAGTTGGTAAATTCTGCTTTTAAGGTTGCATATTTTCCATTTTAAAAGATAAGTAGACATCGTCCTCAGGGGATTTATTTTGAGAGAAGCAACAGAAAAATGTTACCCCCAAGTTATTACACACGTGTATAATCCCCCCGCCCACACACACACACACACACACACACACTCTCACACTTTGCTTCCTTCATTCCATACTCAGTCAATAACAAATGAGTAATTAATGAATTCCTGGCCACTAGAACACAATTACTCAAACATTTCTGAAGTCTTGCTATGTGAGAAGCACTGTGCTAAATGATATAAAAATGTGCAGATGAATGAAGAAAGACTGCCTTACAGGAGTCTTTCTTGAGATACAGACATATGCAAATATAATTCAAGTAACCCAAATAGTGTGGTAAGTGGATAATTAATTTAAACTACACAGTGTATACCTCTGTATCTCTCAGTAGATGGCAAGCTCTAAAAGGTAGAGATTTTTCATGAATGGATGTAATCTGACAATAGGCACACCACAAATTGTAAATGAATGCAATTATTATGCAACTAACATATCTGTACATCTCGACAACCAAAACAACCAGAATAAAAAATGGTAAATAAAAACTCAGGTTATATCAGTGCAATGAGTTTTAACTCTTTACATACATTTAATATTTAAAAAATGATGTTTCTCTCACATTCAAAGAGATATCCAATCTGGGCTTCTTATACTTAATATAATATTTACTGAATTCCTACTGTTCATTGCTTCATTCATTTAACACGTATTTGTTGAATACTACATTAGTTTTCCATGGCTGCTAGAAAAATTGCCACAAATTTGGTAGCTTGAAAAAGATATATTTATTCTCTTGCAGTTTGGGAGACTAGAATCTGAAGTCAGTTCCACCGGTCTGAAATTGGGGTGATGTCAGGGTCACTCTCTGTTCAGAAGCTCTGGGGTAAATCTATTTTCTTGTCTTTTCCAGCTTCTAGAGCTAGAACGCAATCCTTTCATTCTCTGACTTGTGGCTTGTACTCTAATCTTCAAAGCAGGTGGCCCAGCCTTTTGCTTTAGTAGTCCCATTGCCTTCTTCTCTGTCAAATCTCCCTCTGCCTCCCTGGCAATAAGGGCACTTGTGATTATATTGAGGGCCCTCCCGGCCAATCCTCATCTCAAGATCCTTAATCAGATCTGTAAAGTCCCCTTTTCCATATAAAGTAACATTCACAGGTTCAGGCCATAAAAAGACCTCAATATCTTTAGCAGCAACTATGTGTTGGGTACCGGAGACCCAGCAGAGAATCAGAAGATCAATCTCTGGATCTGCACTCATGGAGCTTCACATTGTGGAGGGTATAAAGGATGTATACAATACACACCTGTTTTAATTGGGTTTTCTCACAGAGGAATGTTTTATCGGAGAATAACTGTGTGGTTTTTTTTCTCTTTTAACGAGAGAAATTGGCAGCTACTTCTTAAAATAAGCAGGCATAGAAAATCACCTTATAGCAGGTACTGTTGAGAAGGTTTGTGGTCTCATACAAGCAGAACACACAAGTCAGCTTATCTATTTTGAGAAATAATGAGGCATTTTTTTTTTCTTTCACAAACTTTGCAAAATGCTCCTTTTTTCATGGCAGGAGAAGGGAGTGTTATGGCAGAAGAAAGGTTAGGTCAATTTGATTAAAGAACCCATCTTGGGAAGGAAGAAATCCCAACCTTAATGCCTTAGGAAATGACTCTGTAAAAATTGGACTTTGAGTGGTATTTGGGGTGTGCCTGATTATAACATTAAAGCTGAATCATAATATATGGAACTTCTGTCCTTCAAAACACTGAGAGGCTCTGTATCAACAAGCAGAGTCATTTTCCCACTCAGGAAGTGCTGCAACTCCCTGCTAACTCAACTTGCTACTGCAGACATGCATGTGCCTTTGTCACCATGCCTGTGAATAGAATGGGGTCTCCCTCAAGAGAGATGGCCCATACCTAATCATTGGTGCATTAGCATTTAACAGCACCATTCGACTAGAGATGAACTTTCTGCCATCTTTGTATGTGAAGGTAATGACATTGGACTTCTTTTCCACCTCTGTCACTCAGGAGTTCCATGACCTGGGCAAGTGCTTAAATGAGAGTATGAGAAGAGTTTTCACCACAGGAGTGTGGCCTGTTTAGTTAGAGTTACCTACACCAAGTTTAATCCCGAGGTATGGGTCAATTCTTAGAAAAGCCTTAACCAATGGATCAAGAAGTCACCCTAGCACCTGTGACCACTGTAAGGCCAGTGCATTTACACAGCTCCTGCATTTTTGTTGCAATCTTCTAAGGCCAGCTTCTTTGATCTGCATCACAGTTCATGAATTTATGTAGGGAGGAGTCAGACTGGATTCCTTGTTGTTAGGATGCTGGTAGGTATTCAAGAGATCTGGATACAGATGGGAAAAGGATTAGATCATTAGGAGGAAAGGTGAAAGTTGGATCTCTGAATTATCTGCTGCTACAAACTGGTGGAAGCTTTAGTGTTCTACTCATAACACTTCTTGGAATTATATTATGTGCATCCTAAATTGTGTCAAGGAATACCCTAGTTCCACTTTCATGGAGGAAGATACAATATAAAGAACAGAACAATTTAATTAATGAAGAAATTATTTCTATGTTTCATATTACTCCCTGTAAAGGTAACAGAGATTAAAAGAATAAAAGAAACATTATGTATAGAATAGCCATGGAGAAAGCAGACTTGACGTGGATATTGAAGTATACATCATGATGGATAACTGGACTTTTGTTCTGAGATTTATTATGTTTACTTGTTTTGCTTTCGTTTTGTTTTGCTGCTACTTAGAATCCAAAAATCCTTCAGGTTTTGGAAGAATACCGTATTGTGTGTCTTGTGCACAATTTTCCCTTAAAGCAGACAAAGGGCCTGGGTTTCACTTCAAGGAAGCTAAACACAGACATGTTAGTTAATTCGGTTATCTCAATCAAAAATCTGAATCTTAAAGAAATGAGGCAGTTAATGCAAGCAGAGTTGAGACGTTATTCATGGTGATGTCAACAGCATTGAGAATTCAGTATAGCCTTGAAAATATTAACAGCAGGGCCCTAATCTGTACTGTTGTAGGAGCCTGTGTTCCCAATTTTCCAGCCCCTCTTGGTTTCTACCCATTGTCACTGCCTAATGGAACTAGCCTTCACCATCATGCCCCACTATACTCCCAAACTTTTCACATAGTCTACCTGTATTTAGGTTTGCCAGATTGTTTCTATTGTTTACAAAAATAACTCTTATCAATGCAATTGGAAAGGATATAGAGATAAACTGACTTCCCATCTTAGGTGAGTGAAGAAATGAACAAAGGTATAAAATAGCATGATGTCTTGAAACTTCTAATGAAATATCTAGGGCTGGAGGAAAAAAATAGACATGAAATATTTAAGAGCAGACAGTGAGACTCATTGAAACAGAAATAAGGAAAAGATGGCTGAAGGTATTAATGTTTGCCTAGGTCTAGAAAATAATGGGAAGGACCTTCATTGCTAATGTCAAAAGAAAAATAAATGCTTGCTGCTTTTTAAATAGGATCAACCTCAAGGATACTGTGGGCTGGGGATTATTATATTAATAAGTGATAATTAGGAGAAACCAAAGGCTACTATTAGTTTACAGTGTTAGAATTGTTCTTGACAAGAATGCCACAAGAAAAATATGTGGGTTTTATCTCCATTTTTCCCTCTTTGGATTATTTTTTTCCTTTGGACTTTCAGTGACTGATTGTCCCTTGATGTGACACATTCAAAATGTCTATTTACTATACAAAATCAATGTATATGCAACTCTTTTTCTTTCCAGGAACCCGTCTATTAGATGAATGGCATATTCCTCCACTGTAATATTATTAATTAAAAATACATAAATATGTGCTTATAATTAAAAAAAGAAAAGAAGAAAAGAAACATTACAGAGTTAAAGTAAAAAGAAAATTCTCCTTCATTCCCCTTTCCTTATACCACTAAAGGTAACAATGCATATAGTCTTTTAGATATTTTATATGATTATATATGCACATATGTTTATAAATTTATATAAATGGACTTTTCCGATATGTATTAACATACTAATAACATATTCATTTATCTTGCAGGCCTTTCTAATCCTTATAAATCTTCCGAATTCTACATGTTTTCATTCAGGAAACTATTTAAGTAATTAAAAAATGTAGATGAGAAATAGAAAATTGGCCTGGGCAGTAATTATGGTCATTTCACATTTGAAAAAAATTGTCAAGATTCAGCATGCAAAAGGTTATCTATGTGATCATAACAATAAAACATTGTTTACCTACCTTTCAGAGACATGGAAGAAAAAAAAAACAATCTACACAAAAACACTTTGGAAAAAAAAGTGATGTGGAAAGAAAAAAAGAATATTGGCAACACTATCTTTTATCAGTGCCATCCCAACAGTTTTTGCCAGTCGCAGGTGGCCAGCAGAGAGTGGTCAGTTACAAAACGTGGCATTATCAGCAATCCCAATCCAGTTTATAAACACTACTGTGCAATGAATCTGACGGATACAGAGGGCAATGCAATGAGAATCTACTTATCCTAATTATTTACACTGGCAGTCATAAAATACCAGTTTTTAAGTAAGTGGGCATGTATTAACATATTTATAAAATAAAATCTCCTTGTCTCACTCAACATCAGAAAATCTATTTATAGTCCGTGTAAACATATTAGAATAAGGAAGCCATGATTATTGCAATAGATGCAGAAAAAGCATTAAATTAATTAAACAGTCACTTACGGTACAATAACAAAACATTAGGAACTGGAAACAATACTTAATAATCTTGATAAGGTATCTACCAAAAACCCACAGCAAACATTGCAATTCACAATAAAACTTTAGCAGTACTGCAGTAAAGGCAGGAATGAGATAAGAGTGATATCATTACTTTCATTAAACATTATACTGGATGTTATATTAAGAGAAAAATGAATAAGTGGTTTAAAAAGTGAGAAAGAAGGGAACAATTATTCCTAGTTACAAAAGATACCATTACCTATATAGAACATCCTAGATAGACATAACAAAGAAATAAAGCAAACAAACAAAAAATTCTGCAAAGCTTCTGGAGATGAGACCAATATATAAAAATCGATGAAGTTAAGGTGAGGGGATGGAGTATGATTCACATACATAAGATAATAGAAGCGAGGAAATGTATCTTTTCAGAGATTTGTACATATATAACCATTTTCAAAAAAGCAAGAGAATGAGTAATATAAAATCCAGCCAAATGGTGATGGGAAAGAGATGATTTTGGAGAGGCCTTCCTAGAAGGCTTAAAAAATACTGGTATTTTTCTGTTTCTTGAGCTCTGTAGTGGGTACCTGGGTATTTTTATCCCATGTGCACACACGGGATATACTCATATATGTATATTTCTCAATTAAAACTGGTGTAAAAATCCAGTGAAATTTTAAGGAGAGCCCTTACAAAATTGTTCACATCAGCAATTTCTAGCCTATGAGTCAGGATTTCCTTGTTACCACGTAGCCAAATAAAACACAGAATTTCTTGGCTTCTAAGGCTGATGTACGATGGACCCTTCAACTGCCAACCCTTATTTCAAAAATTCTTGTTCTTGACATTCGACTTATTCACAATAATTTATATTAAGTATTTCAGTACAAATGTGGTGTTACACATTCGCAAATTTACAATGCCATCTTTCATCTGTCTTCCTTGGGCTTCCAAGTAAAGTTTCATTAGAAAAAGAAACAAACAAACAAAAAAAGCCAAAATGGTTCCTCAAAGTTTGAAAACCACCAGTGTACCCGAGTTAAAAGCAACTTTTGAATGCCTCGCATCAAAAACAAACCAAAACAAAAAACAAAACAGTGTCCTCTATTAGAGCTCTCCAGCTGAGCCTTAGAAGACAGTTTTTTAGAGAGGAGTGAGTTATCTCTAGCTGCAGAAACAGGATAGCCAGCCCGACTCCAACCACGAGCAAACAATGCCCTGACCGCAGTGCCCTCTTTCGGCCCGCGTCTCCCGCCGGCGGACTCCTGGACCCGCGCGGGGAGAAGCCTAGCCCCGCCCACTCACGAGCCCGCTCGGTCCCGCCCCTCAGGTCTCCCGGAACGCCCTGCGCGCCTTAGGGGAGGTGGGGCTGGCTGGGCTCGCCGTGTGGCGCCTGTGGCTTTCTCCGTACTCCCAGCTTCGACCGCTCTGCCGGCCGAGTCCCTGCTGGTGGCCGATCCCCAGACCCCGGTGAGTAGCCGCAGGATTCAGGGCCCCGCAGCGCGGCTGCAGCGGGCACAAGTTCCACAGCGAGCGCCTGCGCGCCCGCCCGCCAGCCAATCTGCTGGCCGCATTCCTCAGACGCCCTTTGACCCCGCGCCCCTGCGGCTGGCCGCGGGAGGTGCAGAGCAGGGAGACTGGAGACCCTTAGCGACCCCACCCTGTCACTCCTATCCTCTATTTTTGTCTAGGTTAGTTTTATTGCCTGTTCCCCTGCTTTATCCCGGCCCCACCGGGCTCGTCTCCACCTCCTCTTTGGAGCAGAAACTCCTGTCGCCTCAGTTTTTCCTTCCCTCCCCAGCAACTTGGAAATTTGGGGACAGGTGAAACCTTTTTCAAAGCCGTGTCCCTGTACTCCCAAACTGCGTCTCACCCTTGAACCCACTGGGAAAATGAAAGGATCGAGGCCTACTGGGCACGGGATGCGGCAGGAAGGTCGCTGTCGCCTGTCTCCCGGTGCCTTTGGGCATTGAGACAAGAAAACCAGAAGGGGAGGCGACCGCGGAGATGGTTTTTCCACTCACCTGTTAACGTGTTTGGCACAGTCATCGTAGACTTATCCTTTGCTAAGTCTCGGGATGCAGCTATGCTGGACTAGTGTTTTGTTTTTCCGTTTTCCAGTGACGAAACTTGAAGTACAGGCAGTTAAACTGTTTTGTTTAATTGTTGCAAGACCCTACGGATGTTGTAGGGGAATATGTGAAAGTGCTTTAAAAAATAAAACAAGGGAAGATAATGCTAATTATATGATCTTGATAAAATGACAAATGGGACTGGAATGAGCTGTTTACGTTAAAGTATTTCGGCAGTAATTTGAAAGAAAAATACAAAATAAAATCTAGATATTGATATTAAGTTGTTTGCAAATCACTTTCATGACAATACTCCATTCATATTGAGCTTTATGTAGCTCACCTGAAAAAACGCCACAGTGCTGTGAGTTTGTAGATTCTTCAGGTTCTTTGCAAAAAACGTTTGCAGAACCGCTGCTGTTATTTGTGTGATTAATAATGAGAGTATAATCAGAAAATAAATGAGATAAGCTGTCTTTAGATTAAGTTTATGGAGTATCAGTTAATCACTGTTTTTTAATTCCATAAATCTAAATGAAAACATGGCCACATGTCAGTGCTTTCATCCATGTCACAGAAATTACTGTGTATATTCTCTAAACTTGATTTGACTAATACTTTGTGCTAATAGGAAGGAAAAACAGCATGAAGACAAGAACTTGAGTTCAAGAGCCAGACTTGGTCTGCCCCTTGCTAGTTCCCTAACCTCTGGAAGGTTACTTAGCCATAGGCTAGCCTAGAGACTTTTAAAAAATTTCCAGCTGTTGAGTTTCATTATCTGTAAAATGATGTTAAAAAGAAGTTCTACGTTGTAGGTTGTTGTGAAGATGAAAATGGAAGGATGAGATTATGCCTAACTGAATTTCTCTTAACCAGCAAGTACAAGTGTTTACAAGTTTTACAAGTTTACAGTTTTATGACCTGCGCAAGGAAGCCTTGATATAGAAACTGATTTTGAAACTTACAAATGTGTCTTCAAGTATTAGTTATATTTCTCTCCAGTGGCTTCATACAGAATAAAATTAGAAAAAAACAATATCAAAAAAATAAAAAGCATCAGAAGTCTGTGTAATTTAGTTAGTAATAATTAAAGGATAAAATCTGTTTGGCTTTTCGGAGTTACATGATAACAGCAAATATGTTTTGAAATAATAATTGATATCACCCTGTTTCTTGATCTCTTGAATCTCTTAGCTAGCTGGATATGTCTAATAGTTTTTTTTTGTTTTTTTTTTAATTAGACCTTACTAGACCTCCAAGTTAACTAGCATTTCAAAAGATGAAAAGCACAAAAACTCAAAAATAGAAACAATAGCTTCAAAAGAACGTACGGTGTATGACTTCTGAGTTATGTAAAATGCCTTTTGAAAAGAGAGCAGATTTTCAATAGCCAATACCTTGAGTAGGTTCGTGATTTGCAAACCTGTACATCTGCAATTAACTTGTAATTTTTTTCCTTATGGTAACTTCAAAAACATCTTTCTTTTGTTGAGGCAAAATAACTTCCTCTTTCCTGCAGGATCAGACGTTTTAGCCGTCTCAAGGGCTATCATGGTTTTGTAAGGTTGAAGACAACTTATTAAAGTAGATTTTTAAAATTACTGGACATTTTTATATATATATATATATGATTCTTCCTGTATAGTATATTCAATATAGACTATAAACATATCAAATGTGTATATAGTCAGTAGAATCTGTTTATATGTATACTGCCCAAATATATATCAATATCAAAAACAAAAGGGCCAGAAATTCAGTTGTGTAAGCTGAACACGTAATGAACACTATATCTAAGATATGTTGGACTCTACTAAAGTATGAAGATAAGGACTATTATCTATTTCTGATGCTTAAGGAGAAGTCCAGTAGGGAATATAAAACATGTAACTATATAGCATGATGTAATAATATAATGTAAGAAAAATTAAAAGTTTAAAAACTAGATAATATTGTAACTATAGAATATATAAGAGAGTAAGTAGGTATCAAGAAGAGGCAGCACTTCAGCCTTGAAAGATGACTTGAAAGGCAAATGGTATTTTAAAAGTTGGCCATATAGAGAATAGGCATTTAGAATAAAATTGGTTGGTTTTTAATTGCTTGTCAGACACCATCTTTAATTATCATTGTCATAAATAATTGTTCACATTTATTTGGTGTTACACTAAGCTAGACATGAGTCTGAGATTTTTGCAATGTTAACTCATTTCATCCTCTCAAAAATCCTATGAGTGAGGTGGTAACTCATTTTGCAGATTAGGAAAGAGGCACAGAAAGATCAGGTCACGTGTATAGATCAAATAACTAAAAAATGGCACAGCTGGAATTTGAATTTAGATATTTGAACTAGAAAGCCCATATGTTACATCAAATTCTAGTTGCCTTTATTTAGGTTGGGATGACTTATTGTTAATTGAAATATGGAGTTTGGGATAGAGCCAGTGGATCTTCTCTTAAGATTGAGCTGGTAGATCAGCTATAATTACTGATAAACATTTTAGGTGAATGAATTAAATAATGTAAAAAGAAAAGAAAGGGGAGGGAATATCTTAACAAATTACATTTATAGGCAGCAGGAGGAAAAAAAGAAAAGGCAGCTTTCATAAATGGACATGTATTTTGTATACACGTATAGATCTGGGAGATGAACCTAACAAATTTTAAAAAGTTTCAGAGTTTCCTATATTTCTCTACTTCTCATTTACTCTTAAATTCTATTAGTATTTACCATTTGATTAAAATATTGCTCTTAAAAATTTTCTTTCTCAAACATTATCTCACATGATTCACGGAACAACTTTGTTAGTAGGCAAAATAGATATTATGTTCTTTTTAAAGAAGAGGCTAAGTGACTTATCCAAGATCATATAACTAAGTCAACGTGGACAATTTGAACTTACATCTTCAGATTTCAAGATCAATATTCTTTTCATTTTGCATCCTGATCTTCATGTATCTTACTACTCAGCTGAAGTCAACATCTCAAAAATCAATGTCTTAATAATTTCTAAATCCATTATTTTCCCATTCTCAGTGACTCTTCAGCATTCATTACTATTGATTATTTCCTTATTGAATACCTGCCCAAACAAACTTTTTTCATTATGAAGAAAAATTATGTTCTAATTTTAGAAGATAGAGTAAGAAAATATGACTATGTTTTCTCACCCAAAGGTAACCATTCATATTATACATTTAAGTATATTTCTTTACTTTGTATCTTTAATCTAGTTGAGATCATATTGCATCCACAAACTTTTTTTTTCTGCTTCATGTCTCATCAAAATTCTCACTCACTTTAAGCAAAGGGGAGGATTTATTGTTATCTAAATAATTTGAAAATCTCAGGACAGCAAATTATAGTGGCAGGCCAAAATGGTTATCATCCCTTTATTACTATCCTGTGCAAAGTGGCTGCCACATTTCACACATAGAAATTTCACTCCCTGTAGTCATGTAGTGCAGACCTTGAAAGACTATGAGTTGGCCCTTTCCAGAAATAAGCAGGTGTTATGTTCACAGCTCATGTCCTTCAATTTACTGGTGAGTGCCGGGCGCGGTGGCTCACGCCTGTAATCCTAGCACTCTGGGAGGCCGAGGCAGGCGGATCATTTGAGCTCAAGAGTTCGAGACCAGCCTGAGCAAGAGCGAGACCCTGTCTCTACTAAAAAATAGAAAGAATTAGCTGGGCGACTAAAAATATATAGAGAAAAAATTAGCCGTGCATGGTTGCGCATGCTACTCGGGAGGCTGAGGCAGAAGGATCGCTTGAGCCCAGGAGTTGGAGGTTGCTGTGAGCTAGGCTGACGCCCCAGCACTCTAGCCCGGGCAACAGAGACAGACTCTGTCTCAAAAAAACAACAACAAAAAAACAATTTACTGGTGCGATTGTTTTTCTTTTTTAATTTGTAATTTTCAAATAATTTTAGACATATAGAAAAGTTGCAAATATAGTACAAACAATTCAACAATTCCTGTGTTTTTCCTGCACATTGACTAGATGGTAATATATTACCATGTTTGTTTATTGTTATACATGCACACTTATATGTTGCCCTTCTATGCAAATATACATTATATATAGCATACGTATGTATGTATTTATGTGTATATGCATATGTATGTATGCATATATGAGAGAGTGTGTGTATGTGTATCTCCTCTCTTTGATATATTAGCTGATGTTTCCTTGTGATCAGATATGGATTAATTTTGACAGGAATACCACAGCAATGATTCCATGTTTTTCTCAGTACATCCTTTCTAGAAACTCATGGTCATGAACCTATTTATACAAAATTAACTGATCAAGTTAATTTGGGTCACTGGTTTGAATTGGTATTTGGTAGGTTTTCCACTGTTGGGTTATTATGTTCCTCTTTATAATGAATTAAACATCTTGTGGAGAAACACTTTGCCAATGTGTAAATCTCCTGTTTCTGGTCAAACTTTTACTCTCAGTATCCATTGATGATTCTTGCCTGGTAGTTATTCTGTGTTTTAGTTTGTTTTGTGCCGCCATAAGAAAATACCTGAGATTGGGTGATTTCTAAAGAACACAAATTTATTTCTTACAATTTTGATGTCTAGGAAGTCCCAAAGTCAAGGCACCAGCAGGTTTTGCTGTCTGATGAGAGCTCTTCTCTGCTTCCAAGATGTCACCTTAATGCTGCATCCCCTGGAGGGGAGGAATGCTGTGTCCTTACATGGTGGAAGAGCAGAAGAGAGCAAACCCTCTCTCACAGCTCTTCTCATCCAGATCCGTCTCTCTAATCTTTTGCTTAAAGTTCATTTTCATGTCTTTTTATTAGAGAAAGAGGGAACTGATGTGATGGAATGCAGGAATGGGGGAGAGTTAAGATACTAAGGAAAGTGTCAAAGAAGGTTTAGTAATCAATATTGTTTTCTAAGAGTTTTATGGATTTTATAAACATTTAATTATATACATATAATTATACATATTATATGTAAATATATATCATGTATCCATATATAACCTAAAATACATTTTAATATTAGTTCATGTATATGTATGTGCACATATGTATATACATGTATACATATACACATGTATATGTATGTATACATGCACACACTGATATATACATACAGAGTATACATATTGTGTATATAGTATACATGCATGTACATATATATACATAATGTCTTTATACACACCCATATTTACTTAAAATTTTGAAACAGGCAACAGAAAATTAATACTGGCCATGTATGCTTATGGGATGGGAAAACTATAAAGAAAGATGAGGTAATAGTAAACAAAGAAGTCAAGGACTTGCCCTTAGACAGGGAGAAATTCAGGGCTGGTGCTTGCGAGGGGACATAAGAGGTGGAAAGGAGATTTTAAGCTGGCAATTTTCTTTTTGAGTGTTTACTTTATATGTTTTAAATTAGACATATGTATTTAAATATTATTCTTTAGGTGTGGTATAATTCACAATTGCACAAGATTGATGTAGAAAGTAACCTCTATGGTTTTATCTCTGAAATAAATATACTTGGTTATCTTAGTATTTTTTGAATGTACATACGAGAGAAGCAGCTGTAGGAAGTTTTACTTGTTTGTCTTTTCTATCACAGCTAGTTTATTTTAAGTTAACTTCTCTAGAATAAGAAAAACATGATGCATCATAGAAAGTCATAGTTCATAAAGCAGTAAAGGTCAACATTTTGCCAAACACTTTTCTAATAAGAAATTTGTATATAAAAGATTTTAGATATTTTATTGAAATATATAAGTATATACATATATGCCTCATACCCATCTACTAATAATATATGTATATATACATTATTAAAACAAAAATAATATTTTAGAAGTTATAAGTTAATGTTTATAACCTCTGTTCAATAAGATTTTCAAAGTTATAAATTAATGAATTTTTTAAAAATTAGGACTAACTTGTGAATGAATATTGTTTTTTTCTCTACTGTCATGTTTTTAATTTTGTCCAATTCTATTACATTTTAAAATGTCATTGAAAATGTGTGATTATTCCTTTCTTATGAAACTGTTATTTAAAAAAAATAGTTTTTTGAAAATCCATTTAATGATCAGGCTTTTAATTTACTTATAAGTATTTTCTTTTATTAACTATGATTTTTAAATTTTATACTTAGCTTTAGAAAATTTTAGTTCATATGCTCAGAGTATTCTTTTTCTATATTCAGTATACACAAAATCTGTTGAAATGATGAAAAATATTTCATTTTCTTAAATAAAATTCCAAAAGATTTCCCTATTTGCAATTGGCATGCAAATGATGATATTTCCAAATCAATATTACCATTTACTTTAGCCATATTTAGATTCTTTTGCAGACATCAGTATTTGATGACACAATTAATATCACAATTTACCTTCTTAATTTTTCAATGTAATGAACTTTATGAATTTTAATTTTCATTTTGAATATGTTGGAAAATATTGCTGATGCCACTTACTAATTATCTTTTCTCAATAAATTGCAGCAAAACATTTACTATTTTGGAGTTTAAAGTATGTCATCATGGCAAAGTTTCGGAGAAGGACTTGCATCATTTTGTCACTTTTTATTCTATTTATTTTTTCTCTGATGATGGGTTTAAAATTTCTGAGACCAAATACAGCTACTTTTGGAGCTCCTTTTGGACTTGATCTTCTTCCAGAACTTCATCAGCGAACTAATCATTTGCGGAAAAATTTTGATTCCCAAAAGAGTGACAGAATCAACAGTGAAAAAAATAGCAACAACTTAAAAAGTGTCGAAATCACAATGAAACCTTCCAAAGCCTCTGAACTTAACCTGGAAGAACTACCACCTCTGAATTATTATTTACATGTATTTTATTACAGTTGGTATGGAAATCCACAATTTGATGGTAAATATATACATTGGGACCATCCAGTGTTGGAGCATTGGGACCCTAGAATAGCCAAGAATTATCCGCAAGGGAGACACAAACCTCCAGATGACATTGGCTCCAGCTTTTATCCTGAGTTGGGAAGTTACAGTTCTCGGGATCCTTCTGTCATAGAAACTCACATGAGACAAATGCGTTCTGCTTCAATTGGTAATTCGTTTGTTCTGTGTGTGTGCGTGTGTGTGTATAAACAATTTTTGTGTAATATTAAGTTATTAACACTAGTCTTCACATTGTTACCATGTTGTTAAATTTATATCTACAAATTAAACATCCAGTCAATCACCTTTTAACACTGCCTTTAATGTATATTTATTTTCTAAATTTTGGAGCATTTCTGGATATATTGCTTTTATCGATTTCTAATTTAATTCTCCACCTTAATTTTATTAAATTTTAATTTGCATAAAGTATAATGAATTCTCCCACTTTAAGTTTCCAGATCAATGATATTGCTTAAAGGTATGTACCTGTTTGAATGAAGTATCTTATAAATGTTCAAGTGCTTGGTAGTGTTATTTTGGTCCGCTCTATCCTTGCAATTTTTTTTATTTTTGTTGTTGCTGTGATTGCCTTTGGGGTCTTCTTCATTAATTCTTTGCCTAGGCTGATGTCTAGAAGAGTTTTTCCAACATTTTCTTCTATAATTTTTATGGTTTCATGTCTTAGATTTGAGTCTGTTATCCATCTTGAATTAATTTTAGTAAGTGGTGAAAGATATGGACGCTGTTTCCATCTTCTACACGTGGCTATCCAGTTTCCCCAGCACCATTTATTGAATAGAGATTCTTTTCCCTAGTGTATATTGCTATCTACTTTGTCAGATGGCAATATATGGATTATTTCATATCTGTGTTCTCTATTCTGTTCCATTGGTTTGGTCTATGTCTCTATTTTTGTGCCAGTCCCATGTCGTTTTGGTTACAATAGCCTTGTAGTATAGCTTAAACTCTGGTAAAGTGATGCCTCCAGATTTGTCCCTTTTGCTTAAGGTTGCTTTGGCTATTCGGACTCTTTTCTGGTTCCAAACAAAGCATGTAATTATTTTTCTCCAGATCTGCTAAAGGTGATGGTATTTTGATAGGGATTGCATTGTATCTGTAAATCCCTTTGGGTAGTGTGAACACGTTACCAATGTTGATTCTGCCTATCTGTGAGTATGATATGTTTTTCCATTTGTTTACACCGTCTGCAATTTCCTTCCTCAGTTATTCTTACTTCTCCTTTTAGAGGTCTTTCACCTCCTTGATTAAATATATTCTTAGGTATTTTCATTTCTTTCTAGTTATTGTTAAAGGTATTGAGTTTCTGATTTGGTTCTCAGCTTGACTGTTGTTGGTATATGTGAATGCTACTGATTTGTGTACATTGATTTTGTAACCTGAGACTTTACTGAATTTATTATATTTATTAATTCCAGCAGTCTCTTGGTGGAATCTTTGGGGTTTTCTAGATACAAGATCATATCATCAGCAAAGAGTGATAGTTTGACTTAGAGCAATCAGGCAAGAGAAGGAAATTAGGGGTATCCAAATGGGGAAAGAAAAGGTATCTCTTTACACTTTAAGTGGTTTTCTTGTACACACCATATGATTGAGTCTTGCTATTTTTTAAACTAACTTGAAAATTTTTCCTTTAAATTGTTGTGATAAGACCATTTCACTTAATATAATTATTGATGTGGATGGATTGATTAAAATCTGCTATCTTGTAAGAAGCTTCTTATTTCTTCCATTTATTCTTTGTTTCCTTTTTTTCTCTTTTTCTGTTTTTTTTTGGATTAACTGAACAATTTTTATGATACCATTTAGTCTGTTATATTTGCTCATTACTTATAGTCACAAAATCAGAATTTACCAAATATACCTTTGTATAATCACAGTCTACTTACAAATGATATACACTTCAATGTGTAATATAAAGTCCTCACCACTAATAGTCCCAGTTTTTTCCTCCAATATTTTTTGCTGCTGTTGTCATAATTCCTCTGTTAAGTAAGAAAGTATACCTTACTGCTATTTTTACTGTAGACCAGAGGTTGGCAAATATTTTCTGTAAAGGACCAGCTAATGAATATTTTTGATTTTGCGCCCCCCCACCGCAGTCTTTGCAGCTTCTCAGCTGTATGGTTATAATGTGAAACTGACTATAAACAATATATAAACAAAGTTATAGATCATATGGCCTGCAGAAGGCAAGATGTGGCCTATGAGTCATATTTGCTGATTACTGTTTTTTAACTATCTGGTGACTTTTATTGTTATTAAAAAAGTAAGACATTTTTTCTTACAATTATTTATTCCATTCTAGTGCTCCCCATAGTTTAGTATAGACCAGGTGTATGTCTGATATCATATTCTTTCTATCTCAAAAATTTATCTTAATGTATTAGTATCTTGTAGTACTAATCTGCATGTAATAAATTCTTTCAAGTTTTGTTTGTATTCTTTATTTTAAAGGATATTTCATCCACTATAGAATTGGGCAGGTTTGGGGGTTTTTGGTGTTTGTTTTCTTTTGGAACTCTGAAAATGTTACTCCATTTTTTTATCTTCTGTCTTTCATACTTTCTAATGAGAACTCTGCTATAATTTTTAAAAATCTTTTTATATTCTTATTTTTCTGTACATACTGTTTTTTTTTTTTCTGGCCACATTCAATTTTTTTCTTTTTTTATGGGATTTCAGCAGCCTGAAATTATATGCTTAGTTGTTATTCTTGTTTTTCTTTGGTATTTATCCTTTTTTTTGTTCACTGAGCTCCTTGAATCTGCTGCCTTATATCTATAATTAATTTTGCAAAGTTCTTAGTGATTGTTTCTTCAAGTGAACCTTCTACCTCTTCTGGGTTTCCAATTACATGTGTGCTGAAACTTTAATATTTATCTCACAACTGTTGGATACATTGTTTTTTTTTTTTTCCCCCCAATTTTTTTCTCATTATGGTAATTTGAGTGGAGTAATTTTTTTTTATTTGCCTTAAAGTTTCTTGATTCTTCAGCTCTCTTGATGAACCTATTGAAAGCATTATTCATTTCTTTTCATGTGTTTTTCATTTTTGGCATTTCTTTTTAATTCTTTCCTATAGTTTCCATCTCTCTGATGATATTTCCCACCAGATCTTGCATGTTGACTGCCTTTTCCGTTAGATCCTTTAACACGTTAATCACAGTAATTTTATTCTTCTTTTGTCTTTTTCTTGAACTTTTGCCTTCCTCAAGTAATTTTAAATTCTTTCTTTGATGATTCCAATATCTGTTTCATATGTGAATCTGGTCCTGTTGGTTGCTTTGACTCTTGGCAGTGCATTGTTTTTCTTGCTTTTTTATGTGCCTTATAATTTTTGGTTTAAAGTGTGTCACTCTGAGTAGGACACTGACAATAGTGTTTATGTCTAGAAATGGGCTTGCCTTTCTTTATGTTGAATCTTTAATTTGAAAGAGTGTTTGAGATGTTTGATAGAAACATTAAGTAAGTTTCCTACATATAAGAGAACACACTACAAGCTCTGTGGAGATAAAGGTATCCAAATTTATTTACCATTATACTGTCTTAGTGTTATTAAATATTACTTGTATTCACCTTTTGGGAGCTGTTACTCTGTGTGATGCATTCTCTCATTTGTAATTTTAAAAACAGACTTTTGAATTAGGAACTGAATTTAGCCCCCATTTTACTGGGGGCTAAACTTAAATAAAATAATTTACCTAAGGATACATATATATCAAATGACAGAATTAGGACTTTATTCCCCAGGCTTATCTTATTTTATACCCTGTATTCTTAACTGTTACGCTATTTAAATACATCACTTAACTGGACAAAATATTATTGGGTGTCAGTTATATTGTAGATCCTGCAATAACTGCTATAGAGGGATGGAATGAGTGATTGGACATTTTCTTTTTGCATTTAGTATGCTAGTATTCCAAGAATGGACTTTAAAAATTATCCTAGTTTGCTAAGCAATTATTAATAGAATGATAAAAATTCGGAGTAATAGATTTTACTTACAAATGATACTCCATTAGCTTATTTTAGAGAAAACTTTCTGGTTACTGTCAAGGATTCACTACAATTGTAAATGACTCAGTCCTCATCAGGAGTAGGACCATCATCATCTTGGTTGGGAACTGATGAATGCCATAGTCCACAAGACCCAGTATAAAGATAAATTAGACTATAGAGCACAGTATGGGAATAGAACTAGATATATGGAAGTCATAATTGATGCAATAAAGAAGCTGAAATATAACAGGATAAAAGAGAAGAAAGAACATTCTTCCCAAACCTTAGAGTATAACCACGGAGAGGATAAGAGAGGAAAATAAATCACTAGACTAGAACAAGGTGGTTAGTGTGTTAGTATAATTAGAATAATATGGCAATGCTGTGTGGTAGAGCTATCTGTGATGATGAAAATGTTCTCTATCTGTGCTGTCTAATACAGTAGATTATACTAGCCATGTGTAGCCATGGAACATTTGAAATATAGCCAGTTGAATAAGGAACAGAACTTTTAAAATGATTTTAATACTAATTTATATAACTGGTATGAGTATCATTTTGGCAACATGAGACTGCAATGTAATGAAGCTGAAGAAAGAGTAAAAAAAAGGTGGAATGGAGATCATAGTATTAAGATGCAAAAAGTCACATATGTGTACACATGTGTGTGCACATGATAGAAGGTGGGTATGGTTGGAGAGAGGGCAAAATGTGAGGAAAGCACAGAGAACATGGTAGAAAAAGGAACCAATATTTATTGAATATGGTAGTCTAGGTAATGGAATTTTATGTGCATACTTTGGACGTAGCCTGAAAGGTAAGAATTATCTGTGTTTTGATAGTGAGGCCACAGAAGCAAGACATTAACCTGCCTTTAGTTCATATAGCTAATATGTGATGATATATTTGAATACATGCTCAAAGCCCGTGCTTGTTCTGCTATGCTACTGTACCTCTCAGAAAAAAAGAGATAAAAGAATAGTAGATGAATTAGGAAAAGGACAAAAGTGAATAATTTTCTGAATATTTCAAGGGTCATAGTACACTATTCATTATTTTTTAAAAAAAGTATATTGCCAAATAGTTTGAGGCCTAGAAAGAAGGCACCTTCCTCCAGAGAAGAAGTGCTTTTGCTTTTGCTTGCTAATAGTTGAGAATTGCAGTCCTAGATCACCTTGAATTAAGTTTAAGGCTAGAGGACGACACAAGCATTGTGAACCTGGGATGTGATCCACTCGAGAGTGGATTTACTTCTGCCAGTTATGCTTGGGGCGAACCAACTTCCTTGCTCACTTTTCTGTCTGGCCTAATGTTTTCCCTTCAGTTTGACCAGGTAATTCCTTACTTTTTTTTTCAGCTCTTTGGTTTTAAGAAATTTTTTGTTCTCCATGTTTTATTTAATAATTTTGGTTATTTTCATGAGGAGTGTTTGGTCTACTATTAGACCAACTGTTATTTAAGACTAGTCCACTATGATTAGAAATAGGAATCTTGTTTTGTTTTTAATTTCATGGAAGAATGCTTTGCTCATAATTTTCATGTGCTTCATGGCATAATCTTCCTGTTGTGTCTTCTTTCTTTATTATTTTTTTCATGTTCTTTTTGTTCATTTATTTTTTACATAAATATTTTGTAGTTCCCATATTGTAAAAATTTTTATTGTCATTCTTCTGTTCATTGGTGACATTCTGCTCAGTAGAGCTAGGTAGGCAGCTTGAATATTGGATTAATTGTCTCTAGACGCTTTTCTCAGACGTTCTTCTCAAAGTTATGACTTCTTTCTTAGCTAGCCAGAGCTTCCCTGAAGCCCATGTATTATAGATTCTTTTTTCTATCTCTCATGTTCTTGTTGCTATTCCTATTTTCAGAGTTGATAGGGGACATAGATATCTCTTTTCTGTTAACTTTGGTGAAAGTCCTATATTGTTTCTCTAGATGGGACTTCTCTGTATGTAGCATGGCTACCACAAAATTTAGGTCTTAAAATTTAGTTCTCTGGCAGTTTCTCACCTTCCATTTCCTAATTTCCACATGCTTCTCTTTTGACATCGTTATTATTTCTTTCTCTGCCTTAAAGAATCTGTTGATTGATCTAGAAATGAGTATCATCTTTGTAATGACCTTCCATTTTTTTATAAATGTAGTGATGCTTTGAATTAGTTGATTTTAAATATTCTGTCTCCAGTTATGCTAATTTATGTTTCTAACACTTATTTTGCAACATGTAAGTCCAAGAATAAGTAGATACTACAGAGAGGAACCGTAATTATTTTAATAGTTTTAAATCTTTTGTTAAAACATACTGATCCACACAAAGAGCAGCATGTAAATGTTCATAGCAGTTTTATTTATAATTGCCCAAAATTGAAAGCTACTAAGATATCCTTCAGTAGGTGAATGGATACACATCCATACGATGGCATATTATGCAGCACTAAAAAGAAATGAGCTATCAAGTTATAAAAAGACATGAAGGATCCTAAAATGAAAATTGCTAAATGAATGAAGCCCATCCTGAAAGCTACATACTTTATGATTCCAACTATATGACATTCTGGAAAAG
>CAUYSK010020154.1:0-50161 GCA_963575035.1 Avahi laniger
TCTCAGCCTCCCAAGTAGCTGGGACTACAGGCATGAGCCACCATGCCCGGCTAATTTTTTTCTAGATATATTTTTAGCTGTCCAATTAATTTCTTTCTATTTTTTGGTAGAGATGGGGTCTCGCTCTTGCTCAGGCTGGTCCCGAACTCCTGAGCTCAGAACGATCCGCCCACCTCGGCCTCCCAGAGTGCTAGGATTACAGGCGTGAGCCACCGCGCCCGGCCCAGTCTTAAGTCTTTTGATCTGCAGTTATCCTTCCTTATATTTTTTTTCTCTTGAAAAAAATTTTTATTGTTGAAGAAACCAGATCTCTATTGAATATCTTAAATTCTAGATTTGGCCAATTGATCTATGCTTTATTTTCTTATTCTTGTGTTTTCTGAGACAGGGTCTCACTCTGTTGCCTAGGCTGGAATACAATGGCACGATCATAGCTCATTGCAGCCTCAAATTCCTGGGCTCCAATGGTCCTCCTGCCTCAGCCTCCTGAGTAGCTTGGACTACAGGCACATGCCACTGCACCCAGCCTTGTATTTTCTATAAACTGGTTATTAAATCTAAAGGCTTGATCTAATTCAGATTTAATTTTTTTGCAAGAATATTTCATAGGCGGTACTGAAAGCACATGTCTAGTTGTATCTCTTATGTTAAGATTAATCAGTGGGTTCAGGTGTAGTGACACTATTAATTATAAAGTTTGTCATCAGCTTTAGATCAAATGGTTTAAGCAGCCATTAATGTCCACAAGGGTTATTTCATTAGGGGTTGCAAAACGGTGATATAGTAATTCTATCATTTCTTCTCCACTTTATTATTTGAGAATCTACGAAATATTTTTCTTCATTAATTACCCTGTTGAACCAAGATATGGTTCTTTCAGGAAAGACACATGAATGCTATATTGTTTCTTTATTGACAAGTTTTCAGAGTAATGCATTGCTTCCCTAGCATGATCCAAAGGGGCCTATGAAATGTGTATGAATTGATGAGCTTTAAAATATTTGATGTGTTTTAATCCACTATAGCCATTATTCTTTTTGTTGTTCAAATTATACCACCTTTGAACAGAAGTGGTATCATACTTTCTGGTATGATAAGATCTCTGGGCTCATTTCTTATACATTTTCTGCCTTAAACTTGAAGTCAGCTATTTCTCCATGAACTCTAGTTCCTTTTAGGAAAAATAGCTTATATAGCTTAAAATACTTACTTATTCTTTGTACCTAGTTCCTGAGAATGTTACTAAAATCCTTCTATTGCACAGAAAGAAAAAACTAAGTCACAAAGGGCTCATGCAAGTGTTAAGTTCAAGCAAACCCACAAACCTATCAAGTATCCTTTGAGCCACCAGAACAATATCCTAAATACTTAAAGCAATAATAGGTCTGAATATACCTGGAGAAGAGTAAAAATCATATATAAGTGGAAGGTATTATATATCAAATGAGAGGGTGCCCCCTTCCCTGAAGAAACTAACAAGTCAAAAATCAAGGATAGATACAAGACAGAAATTGGACAAATGTTAAATTAACGTCAAGATTTAGAAGACATTATACCAAGCATGAAACAAGGTCACGTATAAGCACACCAAGTATTATACTTAGAAGTTTTAAATCATTATATCTTAAAATATTGTTTGTTTTGAAGCCAGTACGTAGCTAGGAATATTTAATTTTCTGGTTATTACTATTCTCCCCAAAATAGGTTCTACTTACAAAGTTATTACCTCCAGTAAATTCTGAAGTTCCTGTTCCCTTTTATTTAAGCAAGATACCCACTGTTCAGAAAAATGAACTGTGCTTGTATTCAGAGATCCACATCTCTGATCAGTCTCTTGAAATATTTTTTCCAGGTTGCTACTGAGTTTATCACAGTGCTTCACAGACTCTTCAACCAATGTTGTACCATCTTGGTTAAAATGTCTGAGTCCCTGTGACAAGTCATCAAAATCAGAACAAAATTTTTTACTGTGAAAAGTTGTTTTGTTGATTATATCCTTAGATTTCCTACAAGAAAAGAGAATGACATTGTTGAAATAGAAAACTAAGACTCAAAGGACATATAATTTCTGAAGATCACATAGCCCTAAGGTAGCAGATTTGAATGCAGGCTGTCTGGTTCCAGGGCTCACGGTCTTAAGGAATCTTCTACATTGATGATGGAGGCTTTGGCCAGTGTCTTTGCACAGCACATTGACATCATATCTGCCATTAAATGACTTTTGAAAAGATCATCTTTCCTCATGAAACCTTTCCCAGTCCTCCAGATTTGATGCTTTCCTTTGTACATTTTACAGTGTTTAAGTATACAGTTATTAGAATGAAATTTGTGTACTTGTTTTATTCCTCCTACTAAACTATGTTACTTCAGGGCATCTCCTAGAGTCTCTTGTCTAGTCCCTAAATTGACCAGTCAGTCCATTATTCTGTTATGAGGCAGTTTCTCTTGCCTAGTACATAAAATAAATCATAAACGTTAAAAGTTATTTTATAAAGTCAATTATAAAGCTTTCTAATAATTAAAAGAAAATTATATCTGGATATGACAAATTATACATATATAGAACAATGTGACAAAAACTTAATATAAAACTAATGTCAGTTAAAATATGCACTTAAAATTCATTGATGATTTCCTCCTCTTAAGTATGTTTCCCTATAGTGTTCAAAGCCATCTCACAGGACCACAGAGTTAAACCTTGGGGAATGAAAGTTACCCTTTATTACCACTAGATGGTACACAATGTGGGTAAACGAAGTAAGTAAGCAAAGACGTTCAAAACCAAACCTACAAATTAAGTGGAAGTGACTGAAAAAGGAAAAGAAATTTAAGTGGTAAATTTGGAGACTATAAACATAAATCACTCTCCACACAGAACTTACAACCTAGTGGGAAGATGAGATTTAGTCAAAAGTGGCCGCAAACCATGGCAATCGATGCCAAAGGCAGTTAGGTTCAGTGTACATAAACATCACTTAGATTCATGGGTGATTTTAGAAAAGGCTCCTAGACCACCACACTGATAAACACTGATGTGGACAATTAATGTCAGGAAGACAGGAAAAATGACTTGCATAGGCCTTAAGAAAGTATATCATAGCTCCCTTCCCACTTCAATCCTACTCTAGTATTCCCTCTAAAGCTACAGAATGGGCCAGAAATCCATCAGCCTAGACACTAGAATACAAAGTAGGAAATACTTTCCAGATTCAGAATCTAGAAAGAGTTCATAATAGAATATGCTATACTAAATAGGATGAACAGCAGGGCTGAAAAACAGCTGACAGACATAAGGTAGTGATATATAAGTGATGGCTAGAATTCTAGAGCAACATTGCTCAATAGAAATATAACATGAGCCACAAATATAATTTCAAATTTTCTAGTAGACATATTAAATAAGAAAACAGGCCGGCCACGGTGGCTCATGTCTGTAATTCTAGCACTCTGGGAAGCCAAGGCAAGAGAATTGCTTAAGCTCAGGGGTTCAAGACCAGCCTGAGCAAGAGCAAGACCTGTCTCTATAAAAAACAGAAAAATTAAGCCAGACACGGTGGCTCACGCCTGTAATCCTAGCACTCTGGGAGGCCAAGGCGGGTGGATCATTTGAGCTCAGGTGTTCGAGACCAGCCTGAGCAAGAGCAAGACCCTGTCTCTACTAAAAAAATAGAAAGAAATTAGCTGGACAACTAAAAATATGTAGAAAAAATTAGCCGGGCATGGTGGCGCATACCTATAGTCCCAGCTACTTGGGAGGCTGAGGCAGAAGAATCGCTTGAGCCCAGGAGTTTGAAGCTGCTGTAAGCTAGGCTGACACCATGGCACTCTAGCCCGGACAACAGAATGAGACTCTGTCTCAAAAAAAAAAAAAAAAAATAGCCAGGCATGGTGGCGTGCGCCTGTAGTCCCAGCTACTCAGGAGGCTGAGACAAGAGGATTGCTTAAGCCCAGGAGCGTGAGGTTGCAGTGAGCTATGATGATATTGCTGTACTCTCCCCAGGGCAACAGAGCAAGACTCTATCTAAAAACAATTAAAAAAAAAAAAAGAAAATAGGTAAAGCAATTCAAGTAACAATGTTTTAGTAATATATATATATATATATATATATATATATATATATATATAGAGAGAGAGAGAGAGAGAGAGAGAGAGAGAGAGAGAGCGAGCGAGCACATGTACAAGTAAGATATATGAAAAAACAACACAGACATGGGAAGAAGGAAGTGGGAATATATTTATAATGTCCTTTCATTACATAACAAATTATTTGACAGTGGATTCAAATTATTTAAAAATGTAAATTGTAGGCTGACAATGGTAGCTTACTCCTGTAATGCTAGCACTTTGGGAGGCGGAGACAAGAGGATCACTTGAGGCCAAGAGTTCGAGACCAGTCTGAACAAAAGCAAGGCCCGTCTCTACAAAAAATAGAAAAAAATTAGCCAGGTGTGGTGGTGCACACCTGTAGTCTCAGCTCCTCAGGAGGCTGAGCAGGAGGATCACTTGAGCCTAGGAGCTGGAGTTTACAGTGAGCTATGATGATGCCATTGCACTCTAGCCCAGGCAACAGAGCAAGACCCTGTCTCAAAAAAAAAAAAAGTATATTGTAAATCCTAAGAAAAATTATAAAAAACAAAATAACAAACAGTTAATGGAAGAGATAAAATGAAACCACAAAAATGCTCAATTTAAATTAGGAAAGGCAAAAAGAGGAAAAAAGAAACAAATAATTCAACAAATAAAAAGTGGCAAAATGGGCCAGGCGCGGTGGCTCACGCCTGTAATCCTAGCTCTCTGGGAGGCCGAGGAGGGCGGATTGTTTGAGCTCAGGAGTTTGAGACCAGCCTGAGCAAGAGCAAGACCCCATCTCTACTAAAATTAGAAAGAAATTAATTGGACAACTAAAAATATATAGAACAAATTAGCCGGGCATGGTGGCACATGCCTGTAGTCCCAGCTACTCAGGAGGCTGAGGCAGTAGGATTGCTCGAGCCCAGGAGTTTGAGGTTGCTGTGAGCTAGGCTGATGCCACGGCACTCACTCTAGCCAGGGCAACAGAGTGAGACTCTGTCTCAAAAAAAAAAAAAAAAAAAAGTGGCAAAATGGCAGATTTTACTACAACTATATCCATACCATTTTAAATGTGAATGGTCTAAACAAATCAGTTTAAAGTTATAGATTGTTAAATTTGATGAAAAAGCAAGACCCAACTATATGCTGTCTATAAAAAATCCACTTTAAACATATGCCTTAGGCCAAAAGTAGAGATGGGGGATGTATCATGCAAATAGCAATCAAAGGAGAGCTGGAGTACTTGCCCTGTATTAATTTCAGACAAAGTAGACTTCAGAACGAGAAAGATTATTAGGAACAAAAAGGGATATTACATAATGATAAAGGGGTCAATTCTCAGGAGACATATGCATATGCACCCAAAAACAGAGTATCAAAAATACCTGAGGCAAAAACTGATAGAACTAACAAGAGAAATAGAAAACATCTACAATTATAGTTGGAGATTTCAACACCCCTATCTTAGTAATTTATAGAACAAGTAGGCAGAAACTCAGTAAGGATATATATGAATAGCACTATCAATCAACCTGACCTAATTGATATGTATAGAACACTAACCCAACAAGCAGAATACAAATTTTTCTCATGTGGGTAGCACACAAAGCATGCCAGAATAACACACAAGGGCTCTGAAAATTAAATTGTCAATGGAACCACAGTCCACAAAAGTGAGCCAGGACCTACACGAGGTGAATGCCTGCTAATTCTACCACTAAACCTACACGAGGTGAATGCCTACTAAAAAAGAAGACTTAAATGGGATCCTGAATCTCCTAACATAATACCCAAAATGTTCAAGATACAATCAAAAATCACTCATCATATATCAAGAACCAAGAAAATCACAAGTTGAATGAAAAAAGACAATCAACAGATGCCAACAATGAGAAAACTCAGATGTTAAAAGATTTTAAAGCAGCCACCATAAAAATGTTTCAACAAGCAATTAAAACATTCCTGAACAATAAAATATCTCATTGAATGGGTTCAACAGTAAGTTAGAGATGACAGAGGAAGACTCAGTGAACATGAAGACAGATCAATAGAATTTACCCAATCTGAACAACAAAGAGGGAAAAAATTATATATACATGAGAAATATGTGTGTGTGTGCGCGCGCGCGCGCGCACGCGCCCTATCTCCCCCATCAGGGACCAAAAGTAGATAAAAGATATTACCAAAAGTAATAAAAGATCTAACATTTGTGTCATCAAAGTTATAGGTGCAGAGGGGAAAGAATATGGGGCTGAAAAATACTCAAAAACTAATAGATGAAAATTTCCCAAATTTGGTGAAAGGCATAAGCTTATACATAGATTCAAGAAGTGGGATACAAACAAGATAAACTCAAAGAAATACATAAGTATACACAATATAATCATATTTCTAAACACTAAAGACAGAAAAAAATCTTGAAAGCAGCTGCAGAGAAATTGCCTATAGGGAAAAAATTACTTGAATAACAATGGATTTCTCATCTTGTAGAGACCAGAAGGAGATGAAAAAACATATCTCAAATACTGAAGGAAAAAAAAAAAAAAAGAAATGTCAACCCTGAATTCTATATCCAGTGAAAATAGCTTTCAGGAATGAAGGAGAAATCAGGATATTCTCAGACAAAGAAAAACAGAATTTGTGGCTAGCAGACCTACGCTTAAAGACTAAAGTAGTTCTCCACAGCGAAGGAAGCTTGGAACTTTAGGAAGGAACGATTACATGGGCAAAAATAGAGGTAAATATAATAGAATAGCTTTCTTCTCATGAATTTAGAATATCCACAGGCAAAAATTGAACCTTGACAAATATCATGTTATATAAAAATTTTAAATGGATCATGGATTTAAATGTAAAACATACAATTATAAAACTCCTAAAAGAAAACATAGGTCTGACTGGAGGTATGGGAAGTATGTGGGACTGGCAGGCAATGAGGCTATAAAGCAACATTAAACTCTAGTACAGGAATCAGCATACTTTTTCTTTAAAAAGCCAGATAGCAAATATTTTAGGCTTATGGTGCAATGACTTTGATGCAATGACCCATCTCTGCCATTGAGGTGTAAAGGCAGCCAAAGACAACCAAAGGGAACATGTAGATACATGGGCATGGCTGTGTCCAATAAAGTTATTAACAATAACAGGCATCCAGCCTGCCAGCCATAGTTTACCAAACCCTGCTCTAGTTAGTAAATATATTTTTTATCAGTGATACAGGTTAGAAATTGTGAAATTACTTAATGTGTATTCTGAGATTAAGGAAGTAAGAAAATAGATTCAGGATGAGAGCCAGAATCTGTCTGAAAAAGGAGCACAAATGGAATGGAAAGAAATTAATGTGCGTGTATATATACACATACATACACACATATGTAATAAAATAGCAACAAATGAGAAATTTGGTTGAAAGTATACAAAAGAGTTAATTGTAGTACTTAAAACTTTTTCTTTTGAAATAACTGTAGACTTACAGAAAAGTTTAAAAGAATTTAAAAATAGCTTACTGCTGTATATTTTCTTGAATACCACTAAGTGGTTTCTGGATGTTTTCACACTTTTCATCCAAAGCACAGAATCTCTCTGTCCAGAGATTGATTAACTGGCAAAGTTCCTATAAGAAAGGTATGGGAAGAAGAAGAGACTTAAAATTATGACACTTGAACATTTTTTCTATATATGACTGATGATAAGAAGTATTCTCTATAGGTGAAATTACACAAATTCTTGACAAGAGATCTTTAATTCCATCTCCCTCCCACAGAGGAAAGTAGTGGAAGTGATACAAAAGGATAATATAGGGATTTCTTTTTTTTACAACAATAAATGATGGAGGGATATAGGGATTTTTTAAAAAGTAAATAATTAGCAAATATTTCCATTTTAACTATTAGTAACAAATTACTTTCAGTGTACCTCAAAAGTAATTAAACAAACCCAGATTTCATATTATGTTTAAGAACTTTAACAGATATGTTGATTTTTGACTGATAACACTACTAGAAGGGAAGATTAATGCTGATAACCTAATGGGTCAAGTAATCCAAAACAATTATTGATTACTGGAGCTGAATGATTTTACAGCACCTAGTTGGATCATATTAATAAAATGTAAATAGAGTCTTATCTTTGCTCATATTTGACATCTTTAAAAACAAGCTCTTATAGGCACACAACATGCTACATTGCAAAATGAAGAAGCTGCACTAAAGACCAAGGAAGAGCTGAAAATGTATCTAGCATTCTTGTTTACTGATCAGTCTGTTGGTTGGCCAATATCTCTGAATAACACATCAGCTGACAATAAATGTCTAACATTCTGATTATGAATAAAGGCTGTCAGTATTTTTATTAGTTTCAAAGTACAGGGTAATGTAGGTATTATCAGATTTATCTACATGTCAATAAGTATTCAAGTTTTACATAATTGTTTTATTAGTGTTCATTTCAAGATTTAGAAAACCTAAGAAATAGCTCACTTAATGAACTTCCTTCCTTATAGCCAGGAAGTCATTAGATACTTTTCAGATCAGGTTTTTTGTTTTGATTTCTTAATCAGTTGTCTACCAATTTTAAGCATTTCAAAACAGCTAATTTATAAAAAGCAGATCAGCCTTAGAATATATACCTAAAAAGTTCTCGACAGGTTTAAGGCAAATATCCCATGCACAGGTGGGAGAGACTGCTGCAATTTCACATTGCCAAGAAACATACAGAACAACTCAAAATGGATGCATTTCAGGCAATATCATCACCATCTACAGGATGATGTAAATACTATTCGATGCTCATAAGGTCTGTTTCCTCTCTAGAAAACTGAGCTAGTAATAGAATAGATAGATAGATAGATAGATAGATTGGCAGGAGGAATAAACACATAGTAAGTTGCTCAATAAATATTAACTATTATTTTTACTATTTTTGATGTTAATCCTCTGTTTCCTGCTTATCAATTAGAATATTAACAATCTTATTTTAAAGTTGCTTTAACTCTTACCTATAGGTCTTACATGTGTTTTCTTCTCTCCTTTTGAGTGTCATGGATATGAATTCCTTTCCTATCATTTTCCAAAGAAAAAGAACTCTACTCCTAAGTCATGTCAACAGTTTTATTGACCAAAGGGTTCTGCCATTATCATAATAGGCTCATTTAATAAAACTTTAGATGTTCATTACTAAAATTTTAAGAATACCAGAAGTTGTTTTCCATATACCTAATATTTATAGATTACAGTTTGGAGGTTTGCTTTGGCTTAAAACTTCATATATTAAGGATGATAAATCATGAATTATATTTATAACCAGTCAATAAAAATTAAAATTATATTAATTTACTACACTTGGAATGTCATCAATGACACAGCCATAATAAGAAAAAGCAGGTCTTGGTTTATGAAACATAATAACTATGTCACCCTAGAAAGAAACAACTTATCAAGTTACAATGTAGCTACATGTTCACTTTAAATGTTATAACCATTTTCCTCTAAGGGTATGTTTCTCCAGATTTACCTTTCACCTTGATGTGAGGAAAGGACTGTTTTGTTTATCATGCAGTCCTTCAGCATAGGGTTCTACATGTAGCAAATCCTTAAATATTAACTGATCAAAAGAAGTCTTCTCAATTATTTTATATTAATAACTGTTATAAGCAATACTGGTTATGGTATTTTCAGGTTTCAATTAGTTTTACAACATTCAGATTGTTAACATAGATTATTAAAGTCATATCAAGTCATCATAAAACTTTCTTTTATACTCCCCAAGTCAGCTAAAGATACCTGTGAATGAGTTTGCTTTATTGTCTTCAGGTCTTCAGTTAAATTTCTACATTGTTTCTGTGATTCCACCAAGGAAGAAATTGTATTTTCTTGTAGTTCACGTAGATTATTACAAAGTATACTGAGAAAGCCATCTAATTCCTTTTTCTGATCTTCTATCTTGGAAGAAAAAAGGAAAATTAGTTTCCTTCTTAAAGAACATCAATTTTGAGATATTATGAACATAACATTTTTTACCTTATTAGCCACAGTCAATGAGGTCTTGAAAATATGCTTTAGTTGAGTATTGATTTTCAATATAGATGCCACAGTGGGGGATAAAATCATTTCCAGTGAACCAAGAAGGTCAGTCTTAAGTACATTCTGGTTTAAAAAAAAAAACAAATAGATCATTAAAAAGAATATTTTCACTTCCATAAACCTGGCCGGTTAAATGGTAATATCTTAAATGCTTTGGTAACTATACATGCACATTAAAATTCTAAGTTTCCATTCTCTATCCTTTATAGCCCACAGAGATAAATCTGTACATCTAGAATTTATATTCAGAATAAGTCCCTTAGTCCTGCCTCTAATAATTAAGAAAATGGTCACTTAGTGTACAATAATTTCTTAACTGTCTAATGAAACAGAAGTCAGAAGAATTCAGAAGAGTGAAAAATGACAGTTAATTGATAAGATTTCAGTATTCCAAACTCTGGGTAAAATGCTATCAAACAGCATCACAGACTACTTTCATGAAAGAAAGAGCAATCAATGCAGCAAAGTCCATTGTTGTCTCCTTTTAAGAAATTGCCACAGCCACCCTGATCAGTGAGCAGCCATAAACACTGAGGCAAGAGCCTCCACCAGCAAAAATATTATGATTTGCTCATGGCTTAGATGAGCATTTGCATTTTTTACTAATAAAGTATTTTTTAATTAAGGTGTATATATTGTTTAAGACATAATGCTATTGTACACTTAAATAGACTGCAGTGTAGTATAAACTTTTATATGCAGTGAGAAACCAAAAAATTTGTGGCTCACTTTGTTGCAATTTTTACTTTATTGTGGTGGTCTGAAACTGAACCTGCAACGTCTCTAAGGTAAAGCCTGTGTATACAGACCACCATTTAGTGAATAAAATCAATTTTTGAAAAGTTATTACTGACAGAATATCTTTTAACTTAGTCAAATTTGGGTGATTAAAAAAACTTATCGAATAATGTCATATAAGCACTGAATCAAGGCAGGGGGTCAGCTAACATTTCTAGTATTAAATTAGAAAATGTTTAATAAATATTGTTAAACCCAAAAAAGGAGACAGTGAGCCGGTGCAAATAAAAATAAGTGATGTGGCCTAGACAAACCATACAATTACAAAATAAAGAATACATATAAAACAGGTATGAAGGAAGTAATATTAAGTGTAATTAGATGAGTGACTTCCATACAACTGTGGAAAAAAGCTTTACAGTTAAGGCCCAGAAGGGCATGGCCACACAGATCTAACCCCAAGAATTGTTATGTTCCTAGAATTCTGAAAGTTATTTTTCTTGTATCACTATTATATATTACTATTATATATTACTGTAGTTTTAAAATTAAGTACCCAATATCCCCTTTTGGTTGGGCCCAGGACTCTTGGAGAAAGGATGACTTATCAATTTCTAGGCCACCTAACAAGTCATGGGTCCCCTAAAATCACATGGTGCTAAACTTCCCCTTTAGTCATTAGAAGGCTCGCTAATGACACCTACTTCTAATGTTATAAGACATGAGTGAAAAAAGTTTCAAATGTTAATTATATACATTTGGAAATCAATCTTTCTGGGAGGAAACAAACAGAAATTTGTCTTTAAATATATAAACATATTCTCTCATAGTGATATGTCTATCACTGTCTAGCAAAGCTTAAGATGAAAGAATGGCAGTTAACATTTTTTTTGAAGACTTATCAAATGTAATTCTTCAAAAATATTTTAAGAGATGTACTAACAATCAATTCTTGCAGTACGGTTTTACTTTCTGCTGCTAATGATTGTTCTTTTAATATCATATTCAAAATCTGAGAAACAAGAGTAGACACATTTTCTGGAATAGATGTGAGTGATCCAAGTGCTGTTGTAGTAATGGTGTCTAATGCAGAGACACTGGAAGACAGCAGATTACCTATAACAACAACAAAAAAAGAGGTAAACTTTGACATAAACATATTTAAATACAGTTTGAACCATTTTGAAGAGGTTGGCAAAATTATATCCTTGTGGAATTTGTAATAACAAATAAGCTTAAAAGAATTGGTTCACTACATAAGAAAGGAAATATTTTAAATATATATTATATATGTTCTGTAGTGTTCTGTAATATCTTGACATATTTATAAGTGTATCAGACCCATAACTATAACTCCTAGTAAACCAAGAATTAGAATATTCTAAAATTAATCTGACTAAAAATAATATACAGTATTATGGTAGGAAAAAAGTTCATAGAAGAAAAGAGAAATTAGAAATCAATACCAAAATTTATAGTGGTTGGCTTAGTGTGACTAGAGCCTTGGTGATTTTTTTATTTTTACATTTCAGAATCTCTAAATTTCTATTTGGAGGATAGTATTTCATGAGGATAGTATTTCATAATAAACAAACTAATACTGAAGAGTTTTCTTCTATAGGGAGATAAAAATGGAATGGTTAAAAATAATGATACATACACATATTCTGACAATATAACAAACCTTCAAGATATATAGTCCCAAAAGAAAGAAAAGTTATAGAATGTTTTTGCACAGAAAACATCTAAAAAGAAACCCAGGAAATTTAACAGTAATACCTATGGGGAATAAACATGGATCAGAGATAAAGAGGACTTTTATAAATACATTCTTATTTAACAAATGTGACATTTTAGAGAAAACAGGGAGGAAAAACCCTAAGATTTGTTGTAATTCAAAGACAGTAAAAGCATTAATCTCTAATCTAAACATATAGCATGTGCATTGGGGAGGGTATCAGTGGCACTATCACCTGAGTTTACAAAATTAAATTATCAGCTTTGAAATCAGCCTCACACTAAATATATAAACACTAGAATATAAAAGCTTTAACTTACCAAACAAGGTCTTGTGAACTTCTAGCATGGCCTTTTGTTTTGAGCTGCCATCCTTAATTAATTCTTCCATATTACTAAACAGACTATTTAGGTTTCTGCCAAAAACATCCTGAGCTTCTGCATTGTGTTGGTCAATTGCCTTCTTACGATCCAGTTTGCAATGGAGACCAGATACATCTTTTGTAGTTTCTTCAACTGTGCTAAGCAGCTATATGATATTTTTAAAAATAAACATTAAGATAGATATGACAAAAGCAATCTAATGAAAATATCTGTGCTATTAATACATAAGACAAGAACTGACAAGAACTAGTAAGTTTTAGACATTGTATCAGAAGACATGCTAATTTATCCAGATGCCCAGGAATGTTTATTACCCCTCCACTAGCCATCTGTGTAAGCAAGGAAAAGCGATTTTGCCAATTTATTGCAATAATTATGCTTCCTCAAAAATTTTTTTCCTATTATGTTCTATTACTTTCTCAAAAGTACACCTAATAAGAAATTAAAGATTTTCAACATCTTCCATCATTAGAAGGTACTGAATTTCTTAATGATTAATTAGGTTCAATCATCACCACAAAGAAAAAGCATCACAACATCAATATTCTAAAAAATCCACAAATACATTATGAAGTCATGTTCTATTTTCAAAACTTCAGGAGTAGTTTTTTCTTAAGTCAGAATCTCCAGGAAGAAAAATATGGATGAAATAGTAAAATAATGTTTTTTAAATTGACAGAAATATCATTTGGGGTGAATAAATAGAATCTCACAATTAACGCTTAAGCACAGAAAGTTACTTCTACCCATTTTCTAATTTCTTTAATGAGAGTACAAATCAAAACAAAAGACAAACCTTGCTAGCAGCATCATGAAGTTTCTCTTCGGTGGTTTCCAAAGCTGATGTGAAATATTCTTCTTTAACAAGTTGTAATTTAGTTTCTTGCAAATGTTTTTGAGTGGTTTCAAGTTCCTGTGTCTTATTTTGCAGGTCAGATTTACACTGGTCAAGTGCATTTTTTTTATCCATAAACAACTCTGTAACCTAAATATATTAAACATTTCTTAAGAATTAAAAATTGCTGATTGGGTTGTTGAGATACCTGGCTAGCCCATAATATAACATCAGAAGAATAAAACAAATTACTTCCATATAAAAGTTATAACAAATAACAAGTTACCAACTAGGTTAGCACATTTTATATGGCACCTGGCTTCTTCCTTCAAAATTTTGAGAATAAATAACTGGTCTGGTATAGTGCTATCAATTCTTCAGGTTCCCTCCAACACTCTCAATGGATTTGAATAGAAAGGTGTTAATGTGAGGGAAGCAGCAAAGGGTCAGGTCTCTTGTTTAACTTACTTATTACTTTTATTTAACATCCAGTCTTTCCCGATATCTGTATCCTTTCACCTGATAACCATGTCAACAAAAATGTCTTAGCCTTCACCATTTTGTAGCTTTACAACAAAATCACAGAATTCAGTTAATTTCTTGTAATGTTGCATTAATATTGGCATTTTTATTACCATTGATGATAGTAAAATTATGATACAACTTACTTTCAGTATAAGGATCAGCAAATAAAAATCTTAAAGAAGGAAAATATATCAGGTCCTTCACATTCTAAAAGTTTCTTTTAATGTTTGCTTTTTGCATAACATTGAATGTTGTCTTGAATGCTTACCCTACTTAGCTCCTCCTCAATGGCACCAATTTTTTCAATCAATTCTACAATCTGTTCTTCTTGAACAGTTAATTTTCCACTCATGGCTCTAAAATAAAGTTTAATATAAGTTTAACAGTTTTTTTCCTAACTCTTATAAAATTTATTCTATTAATAACACAATTATAGCAGTTACACAAACTCGTCTCCACCATTCATCACCATCATAATACTGATGCCTAAGTGTCAATAATCAATAAACACAAATTGCAAAGAACAAATGTATTCCTTGTCTTTGTGTTATATTTTTCCTTTGACTT
Organism: Avahi laniger; assembly: GCA_963575035.1. Lineage (NCBI taxonomy): Eukaryota > Metazoa > Chordata > Mammalia > Primates > Indriidae > Avahi > Avahi laniger. Next base: position 14,939 of record CAUYSK010020154.1, read on the forward strand.
CCATTCTGAAACTAATAAATCCTATATATGAAGGAAAAAGCATATGTGTATCAAATTTGAGAAGCTAGAAAGCTAACTAACAGAGGACTGTAACTGAAAGTAGAGATGGAGGGAATACAACCTAAGTGTCTGTAATCAGGGATATGGAAGTATGCCCCACAGAATGCTGGAAAAACTTGGGATTTGAAGGCATCAAGTATCATAGTAGAAAGGGGTAAGATAAGGGGCTAAAAATTGGAGGACTAAACTAAACTATGTATACAGAGTAATTATATCCCCAACCCCTGCACACACACCAACACATATACCACTATCACACCACCACATAAGATCAAGGGATTATTCTCTAGAGCAGAGTTTCTCAGCCTCAGCACTAATGACATTTTAAACCAAAATTTCTTTGTTGTGGGGATGTCCTGTGCATTTCAGAATCTTTAGAAGCATCCTAGTCATGACAATCAAAAATTGTCTCTGACATTGCTAAATGTCCTCTGGGGGGCAAAACTACCCACCACCACCAACCCCAATCCTCCCAACCCCATTGAGAGCCATTCGTCTACAGGAACTGCAGTGGAACTTCCAGCTACACTTTCACTAGACACAGTGGAGAGTGAGATTAAGGTTTAGGGGCTACAAACAGGCATTTTAAGTATAAATCTACATACTGAATGGTGGGAATACTCAGTCCCCCATGCCCACTCTAATCCAAGAACATCAGCAGCCAGAATAATCTCTAAGTGGAAAACTGGGCAAGTCTTCTCTGGAAAGACTGAAAGGTCTTATCCAAAAGAAAAAATCCAACAAAGAATGACATTTGATGGAAGTCCACACTTAACACTGAGATTACCACTTTTTCACCCTATAGTGTGAACTCACAGGTCCACAAGCCCCACCCATGTACAAAGTTTCTAATCCATTTCCACTGCCAGCCAAAAATGACTAGACATTTGAAGAAAACAAACACAAATAACAGATATCACAATGAACAGCGGGAGAAAAGGGATCCCAAAGGAAAGACAGAAAAAAAAAAAACACTTCAGGAACATTAATAATTTTTCAGAGATAAAGAATACACTGTATTTATAAAAGAACAGGATACTAGATTGCTTTAAAAAAGGAGGGGCAAGTAGGATGGAGAACAAGAATTTTTAAAACCTAAAAATTTAACAGGAGAAATAAAATGCAACAGAAATATTAGAAGATAAAGTCAAAGACAAAGAAGTTGTAAAAAGTAGGATCAAGTCAAAGCAATGCTTTTGTCAAGCACAAAGCTCACAAGCCTTCTAGACCCATTTTAATGGGTCTCTCTGATTTCTTCAGAAGTGAATGCTTTTCCTTTTGCTTGTCTAGTTCCTTCAGCACTACCAACAATTTTCTATTTCATGTTATGCTTACATTACAAAGAATCTTCTGCAAATGCAAATTCCCTCAACATATTACTAGAGATATTATCCATTAAAGGAAAAGCTAGAACAGAGGTGTAAGAAGAGAGTTAATTCTAACAGTCTTTTGATTAAATATTTTAGCTCTTTATTAGAACTAGGTCTTTTATGTAAAATGGGATATTTGAAATGTTTTTCTTATATTGAATGCTATTATATGGATGAGATGGTTTTCATATATTAATAGCTTAAAAATGCCTATTAAGCATGGGGTAAATAAAGCATTACCCTGTTTTAAATGTTGGCTGTAGCCTTTGTGACCCATCTCTGACTTAAAGAGTGTAATAATTCCAAGACGTTTTTCAGAAAGAACTTTGTTTCAGATAATGCCTCATGTCTATTAGAGCGCACTGTCTTTTCAATCATGAGATTGACAAACGAAAGCTAAAGTTGTTTCTTAAGCTAAAAAACATCAAAAAGATGAAAGCCAATAAAGTTTATCATTTCTAAAGATTACAGCCAGGACTGAGTGCCTTGTCAACTATTTTTTATTCTTAAAGCACCAACAAAACCTCCTTCAGTCATGGTAAACTGTTACCCAGCCTACAATTTTATATTGTTTCTTATTCTAGGGCATCTTAAGCATTCATAGATAAACTTTGAGTATTTTGTAAAGCCCATAAAATTATTTCCAAAAAGCAAAACAACACCTCGAAGAGATAGCGCAGATAAGAAAATTAGACAGTCCACAAAGTCCAATATTTGACTGCTAATAGGAAATCGAGGAGCAGAACTACTTGTAGAAGACATTCATTGGTTGCCTACTAAGCACCCATTTCCAGCATCCAGATTTCCCTTGGGAAATGACCATCTCCCCCCAGCTGCGCTGACCAGGCTGTTCAGGTGGGCCTGACCCCATTCCCAGATCCAGGGACAAAGCCTGACTGGCTCAAGACAATCAGGTAAATCTCAATTCCCTTGGCAGTTATTCATATATGGACAATTCAGACCTAAATAAGTGATGTTCACCTTCTCATCCACATTGGACATGAATAAGATAGCATGTAGCTGCTATGCTGCTGGCCACAATCCCTGATGAAAAGCCAGCCCTAGGAGAAAGCCACCAATCAGGACAGCAGTGGGAAGAGACAGAAACTGGACCATTGAATTACTAGATCAAATAACCTTGAAGTTCACTCTCCCTGGACTTTCACAATTAATCAACCAACAAATCCCCTTGCTGTTTTAACATAGTTTGAGTTTTCTAGAAACCAAGAGCATTCTGATACCAAACTTAAAATATTTTTTCCCTTTTATTTTTAGTTGACATGTAATAATTGTACATATTTAGGGGATAAAGAGTAATATTTCCATACATGTATACAATGCATAATAATCAAATCAGGGTAATTAGCACATCTATCACCTCAAACATTTATCATTTGTTTGTGAACATTCAAAATCCTCTCATCTAGCTTTTTAATAATATACAATAAATTATAGCTAACCATATTCACCCTACAGTGCTGTGGAAAAGCAGAACTCATTCCTCCTCTCTAGCTGTAATTTTCAAACTTAAAAATACAAAAAGTGAAAAAAATACAAAAAGTGTTTATCAAATAAAAATAAAAGTATAAAAAATATAAAAGTGGTAGAAATAAGGACACTGGTAAAATGAATCAATTGAAAAATATAATGAAACACTGTAGTGTTTATTATGAAGAAGTATATCTGAAAACCACAAAGAAACAGAAAAAAAAGAAAAGAATAAACATATCAAGTTTAAGAATTAAGTGCAAATTTGCACAGTAACTTTATGTAAAAAATGTTTTGCCAATTGGATCTGGCAAAGAAAAAACTAAACAAATGTCACATAGAAAGAATAAAAGAATAAGTATTTAATAACCTGTGATACTCATACAATATAAATTTGAGCATTTGTAAAGTTAACATATGAACCAGCAGAATATAGCACTCCATGACAATTGGAAATTACACAGAAAAAAACGAGTTTATTAAATGGCTTATGTACTATTAGAGTGATTATGTAATGTTAACATCTATCAAAAAGCTCAGTGAAAGATTACACTAAAATGCTTCTGATTATTAATTAGATCTAAATATCTTTTATCATTAATTTTTAAAAAATGTTCTGTGAAAGCCATCCTCCCTAATATCTTCAAGGATAAATACAAACAGGAATTTTCAAGTTATAATCCTTAGCATCTGACTTGCCTTTTTCCCCTGTTTTCTCAGTTGTTATTGTTGTTTTTACATAATGGGCTTCAACAGAAGTTTTCCTTTTAACAAGCTACTCCAGGGCTTTAAAAAATGAACAGAGTAGTGGTTGCCAGAGGGTAGGAATCACTGGGGGAGGAGAAGTGAGTGTGATTATTGAGGATTATTGAGAGAGCTTCTTGTGATGAAAGGATAGTTCTGCATCTTGATTGCAGTGGTGGTTATGCAAATCTACATATGTGATAAAACGGCATAGAACTATACACTCATATTGTACCAATGTCAATTTCCCAGCTTTGATACTGTATTATAGTTACATAAGAGGTAACCACTGGGAAAAACTGGGTAAAGAATACATGAGACCTTTCTACACTCCTGCAACTTCATGTGAATCTATAATTATTTAAAAATTATAAGTTAATAAAATATTTTCTGAAAAGTGTTTGATAACTTGTTTATGTCAAAACAAAACAAAACACAAACACTTACAGGCACTGGATACAAAGATTTTACTTGAAGTATTATCTCAGGTAGATTTAAAAAAAAGAAAAAATATTTTACTTACTGCTACATAAGTAAATTTTACTTCAAACAGCCTGGTAATCAGAAAATGCTTATTCTTGGAAATTAACTCCATAGCAAGGACTTACCTAAAATTTTCTTCAGAAATATATACTCCATTTTTCTCACGAGCTGCAGCAAGATCTCGTTTCAGGCGCTCTATCTCTTCCGTATACTCCTACACAAGAGGAATGTTGTAGGTGTCAATTTAGTACTTTTTTTCATTCGGTTTGGGGAGTATATGCAACAAATAAAGCATAAAGTTAGTCTTTTTATGTTTTCTGAAACTCAGAAAAAGTTATAACCATACTTTTTATTTTTTTAATCAATGTTAATTTGCTTAGAAATAAAGTCTCGAAGGCTGTAAAAGCTCCTTTAAATGTGCTCATTTTGAAAATATGGGCTTCTCAAGAAAAATCACAACCACTATACCAAGGGTGGTAGCATTTTACACTAAAAGGAACAAGGATTCCTTAGAGAAGGGTCTGATTCTACGACTAGGGCAGGAAGCATTCAGGATGAACCTGGGACATTTTGTCAAACAAGACAGGAAGAAAGCTAACAACGCCTACCAGGCTAGTGAAAAGGGCTCAAGAACCCACTTGAAGAGGTATCCACTAGTCAAAGATAAGACAATTTGAGCATCAGTGTAGATAATAACTACAATGGATTAAACGAATATTTTAAATCCATGAGGTTATAATGACACTAAAAAAGCTAGGAAACCAACTCATTACTCTCAAAATTGGCAAATAAAGGAAACTAATCAAGCACGTGCCCTGCCTTTCCTATTCTTAAGAACTATACCCCTGGATGGATGAGAGAAAATTCCTTTTTATAGAGGTACAGGCCAATCATCCCTAATCTAAAAATCTAAAATCCAAAATGTTCCAAAGATCCAAAACTTTTTGAGCACCAACATGACACGACAAGTGGAAAATTCCACATGATGGGTCACAGTCAAAATACAGTCAAAATTGTTTCGTGCATAAAATTTAAGCTATTGTATTAAATTACCTTCAGACTAAGTGTATAAGGTATTTATGAAACATAAATGAATTTTGTGTTTAGATGTGGGTCCTATTCCCAAGATATCGCATTTTATATATTGTATTATGCAAATATTCGAAAATCTGAAAAAAACCCTAAAATCCAAAACACTTCTAGTCCCAAGCATTTTGGATAAGGGATACTGAACCTGTAGTTCAGCAATTAAGAACGACTGAATTTAAATATTACCATTTGCAACCTTAAAAATGCCAATCGATTAAGTCACTTAACATCATCAATTGCTCACAAAAGACAATGAACAAGACACAATGTGCTTCCTACTGGAAGAACACACCACCTCTTATGAATTAGTCTTTCCCAAAATAAATAAGATAAAACCCAAATTTAACAAAGGCTCAGGGAGCCAGGCATGGTGGCTCACGCCTGTAATCCTAGCACTCTGGGAGGCCAAGGCGGGAGGATCACTCAAGGTCAGGAGTTCGAGACCAGCCTGAGCAAGAGTGAGACCCCATCTCTACTAAAAATAAATTATCTGGACAACTAAAAATAAATATAGAAAAAATTAGCCAGGCATGGTTGCGCATTCTTGTAGTCCCAGCTACTCAGGAGGCTGAGGTAGTAGGATTGCTTGAGCCCAGGAGTTTGAGGTTGCTGTGAGCTAGGCTGATGCCATGGCACTCTAGCCTAGGCAACAGAGCCAGACTCTGCTAAAAAAAAAAAAAAAAAAACAAAGCCTCAGGATCCATCCACCAATTTACAGAAAATACAAAGAACAGAAGAACACACCAAGAGATACTATAGGAAAACTCCAAGACAAATAATATAGGTACTTCTACCAATAAATTGTATGGGTTAATAAGTATGTTATATATATGCATATATTATATGTATAAACATACCAATGTCAAATAAGAACATAAAAAGATGTTAAACATCATTCGCCATTAAAGAAATGCAAGTTAAAACCACAGTGAGATACCTATCACCTATCACACCTATCAGAATGGCTAAAATAAAAAAGTTTCAACACTTACTGGTAAGGGTTTAGAGAAACTAATCACTCATATATTGCTAGTAGGAATGCAAAATGGTACAACAGCTCTGAAACAGTTTGGCAGTTTCTTAAACTAAACATTCAACTACCATACAACCCAACAGTTACAATCCTGGGCAATTATCCCAGAGAAATGAAAATTACACAAATACCTATAAATGATTAATAGCAATTTTATTTGTAATAGCAAAAAACTGAAATTAGCCCATATGTCATTTAGCAGATGAACGCTTACATAAACTGTATGTACAGTACATTCATACCATGGAATATTACTTAGCCCTAAAAAAGAAAGACCTACTGTTACACACAACTGGGTGAATCCCCAGAGAATTATGCTGAGTAAAAAAAGGCAATCCCAAAGGTTTATATACTGTATGATTCCATTTGATAATATTTCTGAAATGATAAAATTTAATAAATAAAGAACAGATTAGTGGGTACCAGAGATTAGGGAGGGAGGGGAGAGGTTAGGAGAAAATGGTTATAAAAGGGTAATATGAGAGATCCTGATGGAACTGTTCAGTACCTTCACTGTGATGGTGGATTTATGAACCTACTCATGTGACAAAATTGTCTAGAATTAAATACATACACACATATGATTATAAGGAAAACTGGGGAATACAAACAGTGGATTGTTATTAATGTCAATCCCTATGGTGATATAAGATAGTCTGACAAAATATATAAAGGATTTCTCTGTATTATTTCTTATATTGTATGTGAATCTATAATTATCTCAATAAAAACTTTAATTAAAAAAAAAACACCACCATGAGGCCAGGTGTGGTGGCTCACGCCTATAATCCTAGCACTCTGGGAGGCAGAGGCGGGAGGATCATTTGAGCTCAGGAGTTTGAGACCAGCCTGAGCAAGAGCGAGACCCCGTCTCTACTAAAAATAGAAAGAAATGATCTGGACAACTAAAAATATATAGAAAAAATTAGCCGGGCATGGTGGCTCATGCCTGTAGTCCCAGCTACTCAGGAGGCTGAGGCAGAAGGATCGCTTGAGCCCAGGAGTTTGATGTTGCTGTGAGCTAGGCTGACACCACGGCACTCTACTCAGGGCAGTAGAGTGAGACTCTATCTCAAAAAAAAAAAGCCAAAAAACACCACCATGAAAAGGAAAAGACAAGCCAGATTAGAAGAACTATTAGTATTTGCAAATTATATCTCATAAGGGCTTGTGTCTAGAATATATGAACACCACCTTACAATTTAATAATAAGAAAACAAACAAGCCAATTAAAAATTGGGCAAAGCATTTGAATAGACATTTCACCAAAAAAAAAAAAAAAACACACAGATAATGACCATGTGAAAAGATGCTCAACATTACAGGGAAATAAATGCTCATTAAAACCACACTGAAGGCTGAGTGCAGTGCCTCAAGCCTGTAATCCCAGCACTTTGGGAGGCCGAGATAGGAGGATCACTTGAGGCCAGGGAGTTCGAGACCAGCCTGAGCAAGAGCAAGACCCGGTCTCTACCAAAAATAGAAAAATTAGCCAGGTGTGATGGCACATGCCTGTAGTCCCAGCTATTTGGGAGGCTGAAGCAGGAGGATTGCTTGAGCCCAGGAGCTTAAGGTTGCAGTGAGCTATGACGACACCACTGCACTCTAGCCCAAGCAACAGAACGAGACCCTGTCTCGAAAAGACAAAACAAAAAAACCACACTAAGGTACCACTTTACACTTAGAATGGCAACATAAATGGAACCTCAAATGTTATGCCAAGTGAAAGAAGCCAGATGCAAAAGACCAAATATTGTATGATTTCATTTATAAGAAATATCCAGAAAAGGCAAATCTATAAAAAAGCAGATCAGTAACCATCCAATTGCAAAGGAGCAAAGGGAAACTTAATAGTGATAAAAATTTTCTAAAACTAGATTGTGGTGATGTCGCACAACTCTGTAAACGTACAAAAAATCATTGAATCATATGCTTACAAGAGGTAGATATTATGGTATGTAAATTAGAGATGCAAATAAATAAATATATTTTGTAAATATAAATAAATGCAAATTTTGCTAAGGGTTACCAACTCACCTGATAAAGCTGGTAAAGTCAACGAATTGTCAGTAGGAAAAATTTTAATATACAAGGTATTTAGTTTAAATCACTAGATAAAAAGCCTTCCATGGGCAATTTAACAAATCTTGCTTTGCAATTTTATGTTTCAGTTCCTTATTTTCACATTTGTCAAACAAGATTACATTACTTCACAAAATTCACAATTACCTTAATAAGAGCTTTTTTGGTGAGTTTCTGATTAACTTCAGGTTTATTCATTATGTTCTTTGCTCTATGAGCATATTCCAAGGTACTCAGAGTTTCCTGTCATGGAAAGGAGAGGTCAATTACTGAAGATATTGTGAGAATAATGTGATTCTGTTATCTAAAATGTACTATGTAACAACTTACATGTAATAATTTATGGTTATATCTAATCTAAAAATCTCCTCAGTAAGACTACTATACCCAACCTTTAAAAACGAAGTTGTTAAAAAGATCCTAATCTTTTTCTTTTCCTCCTCTTCAATTTTCAGAGTCTTTAGCCTTATAATTTGACCCAATAATTTCTTCCTTTAGACTAGTCTTAAACTCAATAAATTCCACCAACTGATGAATAAACAAAATGTCCTATATCTATACAATGGAGTACTATTCACCCATTAAAAAAAAAGGATACCTACTACAACCTGGCTGAATATTGAAAACATTATGCTAAGCAGCTGGGCGTGGTGGCTCATGTCTGTAATCCCAGCTCTTTGGGAGATCAAGGTGGGAGCACCGCTTGAGGCCAGGAGTTCAAGACCAGCCTGGCAACACAGCAAGACCTGCATCTCTACAAAATATATTAAAAAAAAACAACAGCCAGGCATAGTGGCGAGTGCCTGTAGTCCCAGCTACTTGGGAGGCTGAGGCGGGAGGATCGCCCAAGCCTAGGCATTCCAGGTTGCAGTGAGCTCTACAACCCACTATAGTCCAGGCTGAGCGACGAGAGCAAGACCTTGTCTCTAAAAAAATAAAAAGAAAACATTATGCCAAGTAAAAGAAGCCAGTTACAGAAGACCACATGTTATATAATCCCACTTACATGAAATGTCCAGAATAGACAAATCTATAGACACAAATAGCAGAAATCTAGGGCTGGGAGTGGGGCAGATACAAAATGATTGTTAGTGGGTACAGGTTTCTTGCTGTGGCGAAGAAACTTAGATTTTGGTTGTTCCAAACTTAGATTTTGGTGACGGTTGCACACAAATTTGGGAATTACTAAAATCACTGAATTGATATACTTTAAATGGGTGAATTTTATGGTATGTGAATTATATCTTAATAAAGATATTTTTTTAAATGAAGGGTAAGTAGAAGAACTTATAAAAACTTTCTAAACGCCATTTAAAGCAGATGATAGAAATAAGAATAGATTTTATGATTGCTGTTGCTTCTCTTGCTTTTCCCCTCTGTTCCCACATCATCCAACACTGTTCTCAGTGCTCGCCAAGCAGCCTCTATAATACTAGCATTCACTTGACCCGCTTCTAAGTCCTGAATTAGATCTCTATACATCACTGTCTGCTAATGACCATAGCAATTTTCTTTGAAGACTATGTGGAAAGTCTTTAATTAATTGACTTTTTAAGATTAAAACCTCTGCCAGGAAGGAAAATGATAACTTTTTCAGTAGTACCCTCTGGTATACATCCATATGCAACATCCAGATTCGTTTGCACTATGCCATAGAGTAAATAAAGCCAGTAAATGAACTTTTAAAATACGTGATACCTAAATAAGAATTATAGCTACTACACTTACAGCTTCCTTTCAAAGGGCTTACCTCAAGATTGAGAGATGCAGGAGAAATTGTTGCAATTATAGATGTTCTTGTACGCCCCCCAAGAGAATCCTGGAGGATTCTAGTTAGTTTAGATTCTCGGTAAGGAACATGAGGTGTTCTTTCTACAAGAGCAGTAATAACCCTTCCCAAAGTCAACAGAGATTGATTGATATTTCCAGCTTCCCGAGCTCTCTTGTCAACAGCTCCAGAACGGCCAATGTTTTCACTTCCCGCAAGATCAACCTTTAATTTTAAAAATAAAAATAAAAAATTAATCTATCTTTAGATTTAAAGACTTTTATTCTCATAATATATATAACGTATTAAATAGCCAGCAAAATAATTTTTCTATAATTAAGAAATTTATTCTCCCACTACAAAGCTAATAACACAGTGACTTACAAAAATATTGTCTGTAAGTACAAAATTTCAAGCTGCTCTATGAGGTGGTCAAGAATGAAACAGTAGTATTAAGGTTGATGCTTACCAAGTTCAACTTTCCAATTTTAACAAGCTCTTCTCCATCACTTGTAGTTTCTTTCATATGTATTGTAACAGAGAAAACTGAGTGGGAACGACTAGAAAACAAGATGAAATTGCTCAATCATTATAATTTAAAACATTATTTGCTTCCTCTAAAATACTGAAAACAGTAAAAGAAGATCTAAATCCACAAGGGTGTAAAAAGATAATATCAGACAGGAGATATCAATAAGCCTTTAGAAGATAGAAGATGGATAGAGCAATGATTAAGATTTTGCTTTCTACCGTCTGATGCCTGCAGGGTAGTCTCCAATAAAAAGCTACCTATAAACATCTCAAAAGACTTAGGAACTAGAATCCTCAGGCATCTCTGAAAGCCAGATGTGGAGCGGGGTTGGGACAGTTGCCTGGTATGTCAAGAGGAGAAGGCTTGCAATCAATCTTCCTATTCACAAGAACAAGTAAGAATGAATGCAAGTCTTCTCTTTAACATATACATTCATAAAAAGTGATCATTACTCAAGTCTAAATATGTGAAAAAAGGAATTCCTAAATTATACAAATTTACAGAATAGAAATTTTATATTTCAGTGAAAGGTATTTAAGTAACAGAAATGTTACCTAGTCTGCAGTTCATTTCTCCAAATTTTATATAAAATTATCAAGTAAGTTATAAAGCAACCATGGAATAAAATTTCCATTTTATCAGAAAGTCATTACAGGGAAAATTTAATTAAAATTTTAAAATCACCTATATAATCACTTTCATGTTATGTTATTTTTCTTTCTTTAAATGCATACATTTTTTTAGTTGCAACTATAACTGTTATGGCATTTTGTAGAAATTTTCAACTAAAAAACAAAGAAATAAGACATCTAGTCCTAACAATTATTTTATAGCTTAAAGAAACTGATATTCAAGGGCCAGGCGTGGTGGCTCATGCCTGCAATCCTAGCACTCTGGCAGGCTGAGGCAGGAGGATCGCTTGAAGTCAGGAGTTTGAGACCAGCCTGAGCAACAGCAAGACCCTGTCTCTACTAAAAAAAAAAATAGAAAAAATTAGCCAGGCAACTAAAAATAGAAACAAAAAATTAGCCGGGTGTGGTGGCAAGCACCTGTAGTCCCAGCTATTCGGGAGGCTGAGGCAGGAGGATCGCTTGAGCCCATGAGTTTGAGGTTGCTGTGAGCTAGACTGATGCCACGGCACTCACTCTAGCCTGGGAAACAAAGCGAGACTATCTCAAAACAAAAACAAAAAAACTGATATTCAGATAAATTCACTTATTTGCCCAAAGTGACATATTTAGTTAACTGCAAAATTAAAAGTAAACGTGAATATCTAACTCCCAATCAATTGCTCTTTCCATCACATTCTGATGCTTCTTTCAAAAGCCAGCAAGAAAAAAAAAAATCACCTCTGTCTCAGTAAACTACATTTGTAGAATTTGGGACTTGTCCTATAGGGGTCTTGATTCAAGTCTACATACAAGAAAAAAGGAGTTCCTAAGTCATATAAATTTATGGAATAAGAATTTTATGTTCCAGTGAAAGATATTTAGAGAAAAGAAATGTTACGTGTCCCTTTCACCTCAGGAAAGCCAGTGTTAGTGACCATCTGTCTCTCTACATTAAAATAAAGCTGTTTTAAAATGAAGATTTGACTTTCTTCTAATCCTCATTCAAACCAAAGTTTTCAAATTATGCTCTAATATCAGTAGGGGCTCCTCAAAAGTACCTCTCAAGGGCCACCTTTGTAAGGCTGAGGAGGTAAGCCTCTGAGCCATCCCAAAATCAACTACAGCAGCTACATTTTAATCTGGGCTTCAATACACAATTTCATTTGAAAGAAAGGATTCAGCTTACAAAAAATTTAATATTTCTGCTCTAGTTCAACTTCTCTTCTTCTCCTTTTAACATTCTTCCAATTTCGGTGCCCTGTATATAAATCTCAAGCCAATTACCAAGGCCTCCTCCTTATAACACAAAATCTAGGTATGTGATGATGCACATACCCTGACCCACTCCAATTTGACTTCCCTCAAGTCCTTAATTCTTCTTAGAAAATGGCACCAGGGAGGAGACTATGGCTTTCTTACCTAGAGTATGCATTCATCAAAGTGGCTGCAGTTGTCCTTTTTGCTGCCCCCTTTTCCAAAATTTGATAGACTTCATCTTTGTTGTGTACTGTAATCTCTTCTAAACCTTTGATTATCACTCCTCTCTGTGCAAAAGAACATCCATTAGACTGGTAAAAGAATATATATGTGGTGACTTCTCAAAATCTCACACAATTAAAATTTGGAGACATTTCATTCTCAAAGGCTGAGTTACCTTGTTTCGGGGATCATCAAACATCTGCAACCTCTCAGAAACATCAGAAGATGGACTAAGAAGATCAAAAAGTTCTTCATTATAGATTTCCAACAGAGACACTTTGACTGAAAATTCAGTACCATTATCACTAAGTTTCTCAAAAATTTGATGAAGAGTACGTGGAATTATACCAGCCAAGGGATCCTGAAATTATAATATTAATAAAGGTTAATATAAAGGAAGAGTGCCATTTACTGTAGCAGTTAAAACACAAGGGCCTCTTTTATATTTAAGTATGTCTAAACAAGTTAACAACAAAAAAAACCACTAACCTAATGTTAGAGAAGTCACTTACGACAGTCTGTTCAACAGTATTCTTCGTATCTTCCACAAACCTGACATACCTGCTAGTCATCTTCATGCCTGAGCATTACATAGAAAGCAACTGAAGGAGGCTCCTTAAAAGGACAAGTTCAATGTTCCTGCCCAACCAAACTATGCTTTAATCCTATTCCATATCTCCTATGGTTATAATTTCATAATTTTATTATCCATATGTAAAGTAAGTTAATGACTCAACTATGTAACCACTAGAAAAAAGGAGCTACCTAAATATCAATAATTGGAAAATTAGTTTAGTTATTAAATTCATTTAAATTTAAACTCATTTGATGATAATCTTTGTGCAATGTATCATTAATATATGGTTTCTATAATATTAAATACAATAATCTTAACTTCTTGAACACCCACGGTCATCATTAATAAAGTTCTATATTGTCCCTTACTATGCTAACTTTTTGAGACTCATTCCGTCACTACAAAGACCTCCCCTTCAAGCCCTACTCATACTCCAACTTTTTAACAATATTCTGCTCCAACCGTCCTGTCCCAAACAGACCCCTATTTTATCACTTAACTGTGGCATATGTGTTGGTCCTTTCTCTCCCAGTGAGATGGTGTTTCTTAAACAGGTGTCATACCATACATTTTAATTTTACTATAGCAGTAGTTTATCCTGAACTCATGTTTGACATGGGTACTCTGATCTCCATTTCAAGACAATGGCCCTCAACCAAATTTTTTTCAGATAAATTTTAACCAAGTATGTTATAAACAATAAATACCTCTTCCCATGTATACTCTTCATTAGGTGACCTTTCGCCTTCCATTGTAAAGGTTTTTCCAGTGCCAGTTTGGCCATATCTGTCAAGATTAACAAAAGTATTAAATTAAAAAATAAATACATGCATCTAAACTTTTTCATCAACTTGAAAAACAGTGTTTCACTTACGCGAAGATAGTGCAATTATAGCCCATAATAACTTCATCCAGAATTGGACAGACAACACTTCGGTAAACATCAATTTGTTTAGTAGATGCTCCAAAAACCTATCAAAAAAATGGTTTTTTCTTACAGAAAGAAAACTCAAAACTACTCATTTTAATGATTTTGTTTTTAGAATATTAACTCATTCAGTCTACTAGAAATCATCTGACAAATTGAAGAGACAATTGAAATTTGTAAGTGTATACCATTTTCCAGATGAAATACGTATACTAGGATTACTTTACATTAGCGGATAATTAAGAAGTTGCATTATATGTTACCATATCAAAAGTGTATGTTTTCCGTAAGCTCTTGTCAGCCAATCCTCCAGTTCGTACACTAACTTCTTTTCGTACATGATCACATTCTACTATTGAATGGGCGTTAGCTTTCCGTTCTGTCAAATTAAATGGTCTGTAAAAAGAAGTACACAAAGTTGTTCAAAAACTCTTAATCAAGTTATCAATAACATTTTCATGAACTTATTAGACAAGAAAAATGTGAAGTGTGAAATTCTGACTACAGTTAGCGATGGGGATTATATGGGGACTAATTGATACTGTTAAAGCAGATAGTAGAATTATAATGGTCTCAATTCCCAGAAATAAAATTTGGCTTTTTTAAATCTTCAAAGATATGTAAACATTACAATTCTGACAGCTTCTTAGAGTAGATGCTAACATAATTTATAATAACTTGCAAAAAATGCCAAATTTGTTTTTCAAAATTCTATTTCCACTATTCTTAAAATCCAATCAAATTAGGTTATGATATAATGGAAAGAACATGTCGAATTTGTATTAAAAATACTAATCTGCCAGTGAATACCTAGCACAAAATAAAAAGTAGAAAAAAATAATGACTAATATATTAAGCACTTACTATGTGCCAGGTACTCATTGTTACAAGTGTTTATGTGCTAACTTGCTTTGACTTCACAAGACTGAGAAGTTAGTAATATTATTAGCCCCATTTTTCAAAGAGGAAACATGCACAAAAAGGCTACATTGCCTAAGCAGATTAGTTCAAGAGTCCTCATTTTACCAAAATGCCTAAGGAGTGTATAGCTTAAAAGATTACTTCCTCAGGGAGTCCTTCCCATCACATACCTCCCCCACCTACCCCAACCAAGACAACAATAAACTTTTGTTATATGTTCCTAAAGCACCCCTATACACCTTTCTAAATATCACTTCTCTTATAATCATTTGTTTTATGTCACTGTTTCCCATTAGACCTCAGATTACGAGGGAAAAAAATCTTGTTTAGTTTACTGTTTCCCCAGTGCCCACTATCATGCTTAGCACACAGTAGGCATTCAAACATTTGTTAAACTACATTACCTGATAAATGTCATTCTAAGAGGAATGATGGGAAACTAAAAAGAACCACAGTCCACAAGGTAGCATCAGTAACATATTTACATACTTAATACATATCTGTGCCAAAGGGAAGATAAACTCTTGACCTGGGTTCATTTTTCCCATTGAGTATCACATGTTTTGAAAGGAAGTGCCCAATAAGATATCATCACTAGGCAAATCACTAGGCAAATCAAGTTGCAATTTACTTAAGAAGGATACCTCAACTTCCCCTAGCATACCCTATGCCCTAGCATACTTTTTTTTTTTTTGAGACAGAGTCTCACTCTGTCAGCCAGGCTAGGATGCCATGGTGTCAGCCTAGCTCACAGAGACCTCCAACTCCTGAGCTCAGGCAATCCTCCTGCCTCAGCCTCCTGAGTAGCTGGGAATACAGATGTACACCACCACACTTGGCTAATTTTTTTTTTCTATTTTTAGTAGAGACAGGGTCTCACTCTTGCTCAGGCTGGTCTCGAACTCCTGAACTCAAGCAATCCTCCCTCCTTGGCCTCTCAGAGTGCTAGGATTATAGGTGTGAGCCACCATGTCTGGCCTCCTAGAATACTTTTGAGTTGGTCTGAAGACCAAATCTATGATCCTGGGAAACTTAACAACTCCCAGGTAATATATGGTAATGCTATCATTTACCAGCTGGATTAAAACCTACACAATGCATGCAACCCACATGAATATGCAGTATTATTAAAAGTTCAAGCCAGGTGCAGCGGCTCAAATCTGTAACCCAGCAGTTTGGGAGGCCAAGGCAGGAGGATCACTTGAGCCCAGGGGTTTGAGGATGCAATGAGCCATGATCATGCCACTGTACCCCAGCCTGGGTGACAGAGTGAGACCTTGTCTTTAAAAAACAAAAGTTCAACAAGACTAAGTCAAAACCAACTTATACTGAGGTAGGCCAAGAGTTATCAGGTGGAGTGAATTGCTCTCATGTGGCTAAAGCTTTTCCAATTAGTCTATTTTTGGCATCACTAAATTACTCTCTTGCCTGGACGTGTTACCAGATGAATACCATTTACATTGTCAGGACTGAGTAATAAGAAATTCTTACAGATCACACATTCCTAAAAATTATCAAAACTCCCAGAGAAGCTTTAGGAACTCTATCTGTACTATAAGAAAGAGTAAGGCCAAGCCATTATTTTCCTACCCAGATTTCTCTAACTTATTAGAAATTGCAAAGTTTCTGCTGATCACACTAACAAACCTATCAATTTGTTGACCTCGCTACAGTTATATAAAAATTCAAACAACAAAAATGGTGAGGGAAAGGACACTGAAGATTTTTAAAGAGTACTATCCTGTGGAGAAGTGATAAATTCACTCTTTCCACACATATTCATTAAGTACTTATTATGTGATAGGTACTTTTCTAGACACTGAGGATATAGCAGTGAACAAAACAAAGTTTTAAAAAAACCGAGTTTCTGTTCTCAGGGAGCTTTTAACCTAGTTGGGGGTGGGAGGAATGACTATCAAACAAATAAATATATTAGGTGCTGATAAATCAGAATGAAAATAAATAAAGCAGATTAAGGAGGATAGGATGTGATGATGGGGGAAGATAGGTGGTTGTGATTTCAGGGTGGTGAGGAAATGCTTCTCTGATGGAGATATTTAAGCAGAATATTAAAAGTTAGGGAGCCAGTGATGCAGATATTTTGGTAGAAAATCTTTCCAGGCAGAGAGAACAGAAAGTGCAAAGGCCCTGAGGTAAAAGCATAGTAGATACATTTTTAAAATGTGTGTGTGCTTAAACAACCAGGGATTAAAAAAGAAATCACAAGGGAAATTTGAAAATACTTAGAGATAAATGAAAACACAACATAACAAAACTTATGGGATGCAGTAAAAACAACTGTTAAGGGGGAAATTTATAGCTATAAAAGCTTATACCAAATAACATTGCTACATACAGTGGCTCACGCCTGTAATTCTGGCACTTTGGGAGGCCAAGGTAGGAGGATCGCTTGAGGGCAGGACCAGGAGTTCAAGACCAGCCTGAGCAACATAGCAAGTGGCGAGACCCTGATTCTACAAAAAATAGAAAAAATTATCTGGGAATGGTGGTGTGCTCCTGTAGTCCCAGCTCCTGGGGAAGCTGAAGCAGTTGGATTCCCTGAGCCCAGGAATTTGAGGCTGCAATAAGCTATGACTGCACCACTATACTCCAGCCTGGGTGACACAGCGAGGCCCTCTCTCAAAAAAAAAAAAAAAAAAATACTAGCAAACTGAACACAGCAGCATATTATAATAAAAGGATGATACACCATGACTAAGTAGGATTTATTCTTAGAATGCAAGTATGGTTTAACATATAAAAATTGGCCAATGAAATACACCACATTAACAGAATGAAAGAAAAAAATCCCATAGGATGATGTCAATTGATACACAAAAGGCATTTGACAAAATTCAAAACCCTTTCATGATAAAAACATTCAACACACTAAGAGTAGAGGGAAAGTACCTCAATAAAATAAAAGCCATATATGAAAAACCCACAGCAAACATCGTATTCAATGGTCAAAGAGTTAAAGCTTTTTCTCTAAGATTAGAGCAAGGCAAAGATTCTCACTTCTACCACTTCTACACAACATAGTACTGGACATTCTAGCCAGAGCAATTAGGCAAGAAAAAGAAATAAAAAGTATCCAAATTAGAAAGGAAGAAGTAAAATTATCTCTGTTTGCAGTTGATATAATCTTATATGTAGAAAAGCCTAAAGATTTCATCAAAAAAAAAACCCGTTACACTAATAAATGAATTCAGAACAGCAGCAAAATACAAAGTCAACTGGCAAAAATCAGTTGCATTTGTATACACTAAAAACGAACAATCCAAAAAGGCAATTACAAAAACAATTCCATTCAAAATCGCATCAAAAAGAATAAAATACTTAGGAATTAATTTAACCAATGAAAATAAAACACTTTTTTTTTTTTTTGAGACAGAGTCTCACTCTGTTGCCCGGACTAGAGTGAGTGCCGTGGCGTCAACCTGGCTCACAGCAACCTCAAACTCCCAGGCTCAAGCAATCCTTCTGCCTCAGCCTCTTGAATAGCTGGGACTAGAGGAATGCACCACCATGCCTGGCTAATTTTTTCTATATATATTTTTAGTTGTCCAGCTAATTTCTTTCTATTTTTATAGTAGAGACTGGGTCTCGCTCTTGCTCAGGCTGGTCTCGAACTCCTGAGCTGAAATGATCTGCCCGCCTCGGCCTCCCAGAATGCTAGGATTACAGGCCTGAGCTACCGCGCCTGGCTCCAAATAATTTTTAATTTTGTGTGTTTGCGAATGTTTTTATTCTGCTGTTACACCTGACTGAGTGAATTCTAGCTTAGAAGTCATTTTCCTGCAGAATTTTAAAGGATTACTCCATTGTGTTTTGCTACTAATGCTGATGTTGAGAAGTGCAATACCACTGAATCCTTATCATTTGACCATGATTTGTGCTTTTTCTAGATGCGTTTAGGAACTTCTCTTTATCTCTGGTATTCTGAGATTTGGTGGACCCTTTGAATCATGAGACTCATACCTTTTTTTTTTCTTTTTTTTCAGATAGAGTTCTTGCTCTGTTGGCTGAGCTAGTGTGCCATGGCGTCAGCCTAGCTCACAGCAACCTCAAACTCCTGGCTTCCAACAATCCTCCTGCCTTAGCCTCCCGAGTAGCTAGGACTACAGGTGCTTGCCACCACGTTCAGCTAATTTTTTATTTCTATTTTTAGTTTCCCAGCTAATTGTTTCTATTTTCAGCAGAGACGAGGTCTCTCTCATGCTCAAAATGGTCTCGAACTCCTGAGCTCAAGTGATCCTCCCACCTCAGCCTCCCAGAGTGCTAAGATTACAGGCACGAGCCACCGCCCCACTGGGCCTACTCATGCCTTTTGTTTCTGGGAAACTTTCCTGAATTATTCCCTGATAATTTCCTCCCTGCTCCCCCTTTGTTTTACCTCTTCCCTTTTTCTGCAGTTCCTCTAAGTCAGATGTCGAATTTCCTGAACTGATACTCTGATCTTCTTATCTTCTCCTTCCTATGATCCAACTCTTTATCAAGAATTATTTGGCTTTAGCTTCCCACCCTTCTATTGCAATTTTCATTTTGGTCATTCATTTTAAATTTTTAAGAGCTTTTTCTTTATTATTCTCCAAATTTTCCATCCTTTTTTTTTTTTTTTCATATAGCAATAGCCTCCTGTCTTCACCCTTGGCTTACTATTCTGTTCTACCCTCTGCATTGCCCTTGAGCGCCCGATGATCCTTGGCTGTCCTTTCACATTTAAGAGTAATGCACTAAAAAGGCTGGCCATGGTGGCATGCATCTGCAGTCCCAGCTACTCAGGAGGCTGAGGCAGGCAGATCACTTAAGGCCAAGAGTTCAAGGTTGCAGTGTGCTATGATTACACTTGTGAATAGCCATTGCACCACTGCACTCCAGCTTGGGCAACATAGCAAGACCCCATCTCTTGGGGAAAAAAAAAAAGTAATGCACTAAAAAGCTGACTGTGAGCTCTGTGGGGATGTGAGCTGTTTGTCACTTGGTGGGCTCACTGTGTGGTAAAACGGTAGGGAGCCAACTTTTCTTTTGAAGAAGACCTCCATAAGTCAGTATCTGTATTAAGACAACTTTTTTCAAACAACCGCCACATTTCAGTGGCATACAGGGCAAGCATTTATTTTTCACTTCCCCCATCTGTGCGCTCAGCTTGCTGGGCTTCCTTCCAGGCCTCAGGCTGGGTCCAGGTCTGCTCCACGTGTCTTTCATGCTCCTTAGACCAGTGTCTACTCATGGTATATTCTGGTGAAAAGCAGGAGAGCAAGAGACCAAACCAACCGTGTGAGCTCATTTCAAGTCTCTGCTCATTTCATGTCTGCTAACAAGGCCAAACCTAAAGGCAAGCAGTACACTCCACCTGCCATGAGGCTGTGGCAGGAGCCAGGATGTGAACTTCTATTTACAAGGAGTTAAGAATTGGGACCAATAATCCAATATGATATTCTAAGTCTTTTATCTCAAGTCACTCAGTGTTTCTCTGCAATAATCCTCCAGTCGGCTGTCAGGGCTGGACACACCAAGCCACAGGTGTTCTTGGAACGAGGTAGGGGAGGGGATTAGGGCTCTCCTGGACTAATGACAGCAGTCTTCCCTCTAATGCTAATCTGGCTGTCACGAATGCCGAATGCCTCACTGCTGTCCTCCATGAGCTGTGTTCTTAAATTCTGAACTCCTCAGGTTCAATTTTTTTAAAAAACACAGCTCTGGCATCCTGTGGGGGTGAGGGAGGTAGCCTTGTCTGATTGCTGGACGATTCTTCTAAATCCTCTTTGTGAAGACTCCTTCTAGCCTCCTTGTTTCACCCCTGTCTTCTGAGGTGCCCATGTCTCCTAGACCTTCCGTTGGTTTTGTCCTCCCTAGATGCTCGCGCTTTGACCTTTCTTCTACTCTGCTAAATTGGTCCCCACTCCATCATCTGCTTTCTGTCCTCATGTGGAGAAGTTTGGGTTTATAATTGCATCAACGATGGAGTTTGTGGCTTTATTCCTCATTGTTTTTACTTATTTTTTTAGGAGAGGATTTAAAAAGTCATATTTTCAAAGAAAGTACACATCTTAAAATGAAAAAGCCATTGGAAATGTCATTGTAAATGACATGGGAAAAGAACAAACCCAGGCATGTTGTGGAACCCTGCAGACTCACGTCCTCTCACCAGGCCCACACAGCTGACTATTTTCTGTTTTTATTTTTTTTTTTTTACCTTTTAAATTTTATTTTATTTTTTTGTAGAAACGGGGTCTTGCCATATTGCCCAGGCAGGTTTCGAACTCCTGGGCCCAAGCAATTCTGTCGCTTCCACCTCCCAAACTGCTGGGATTACAGGGATGAGCCATCCTTCCTCTTCCTCGTTGTTTTTGTTTTGTTCTGGAGTGATTTCCAAGAGGTGGAGGGGACAGAAAAATCTCCTGTTCTCCATCTTGAAACTTGGAATTCAAAGGAGAAATACAATTTTTAGAGCTACCGTTTATTAATTGTTTACCATGTAGCAGGCACTTTGCTAAACAATTTACATGGATCCCCCCATTAAATCTTACCAAAGCCCTGAAAACTAGGTACAATTGTGTCCATTTTATGGATGTGAAATTATGGGTTATGTGAAATGAAATAACTCAGCCAAGGCCAACAAACTGGTAAATGGTGACATCAAGATCAGAGCCCAAGCGTGTCTGGGAATCTACACCGTGCTTAGGTTTCATACGTGGTGCTCATTCCTCCATCCTTCATCCAGCTCTGGGCCAGGCTCTGTGCTTGGTGGCTGGGGATGCACAGATGAATATAGGTGTCCCCTGCTCCCAGAGAGTTGACTGTTTTTTGGGTTCCAGCGAGAAGTGGTTCTCTTTTTCTTTAGGTTGTTACAGATCCTACCAAAAGTGTCATTTGGAGAATGGACTCCTTAAACATGCCTTGTTTACCGGGCCTCATTATAGGTTTTCTATGTTCTGAACATATTGGTGCTGAGAGGGGAAGACTTCTGTACCCTACTCTTTCCTCCTAGTATTTGGCTTTCTTTGGACATTGACAAACCCAACCCTTCCTGCGGAATGTAATCTTGTCTAAAAATGTGGACGAGTGTAGAAATGGCCAAATTCTTTGTAGTTTTTCACTTTACCAACTTAGAAACAATCTAAGAAAATCCCCAAAATACCATGGATTCAAAAAACACATGTACAATATATCCCTTTTTTATAAAAATAATTATAACTGCATTATATGCTATGATTTTTTTTTTTTTTTTTGAGACAGAGTCTCACTCTGTTGCCCGGGCTAGAGTGCCATGGTGTCATCTTAGCTCACAGCAACCTCAAACTCCTGGGCTCAAGCGATCCTTCTGCCTCAGTCTCCCCAGTAGCTGGGACTACAGGCATGTGCCACCATGCCCGGCTAATTTTTTCTATATATATTTAGTTGTCCAATTAATTTCTTTCTATTTTTAGTAGAGACAGGGTCTCGCTCTTGCTCAGGCTGGTCTCGAACTCCTGAGCTCAAACAATCCACCCGCCTCGGCCTCCCAGAGAGCTAGGATTACAGGCGTGAGTACGGCGCCTGGCCTATATGCTATGATTTTAAAAATTCAAACAGAACAGCACAAAATAAAAAGTTAAAGTCTGCCCTGACCCATTCTCTCCTTAATTTCCTAAATATTATGGGCTTGCTGTAAAAAGTTCAATTGATATAGAAGCATATCCTCAGTCCCATTTCCCACACATAACTGGCCTCTATTAGTTTTTGATATTTTCTCATCTCACATAAAAACAACTCACAGATGGGCACTGTGGCATGCGTTTATAATCCTGCTACTCAGGAGGCTTAGGAAACAGGATCTCTTGAGCCAAGGAGTTCAAGGTTGTAGTGTGCTATGATCACACTTATGACTAGCTACTGCATTCCAGCCTGGGCATCATAGCAAGACCCCATCTTTTTTTAAAAAACAAAGGACTCACAGAAGTCTTTGGAATTGTTAAACAAAAATTATGGGAGGCCATTGTTTTGGACTTAGCTCCTGCACTAGGCCCCAGCAGACCAGACCAAACCAAAATGGAGTCACTCATGCTAAATGCCACATAACCAAACTGAAACTTTAAGGAAGCAGATAGATCCCAAAACAGACCAGTTTTTCTAAAAATAGGAAATTGCAGTCTACCTGAGTCAGAGTAATAAGGAAGACCCCTCTGCTTTAACCCTTCCAAAAAAGTAACCTAAAGTAACCTGATGTTAACCAACTAGGTTTTTTTTTTTTCTATTTTTGTTTCCTTGTTCCCACCTTACAAAACACATTGTTCTGCTTCTGCTCAGTGGGAGCTCCCGTTTTATTTTGTAGAATGGAGGCTGCCCTGATTCATGAATCACAAATAAAAGCCAATTAGATCTATAACTAAATTTGTTATAATTTTGTATTTTGTCAGGATTAATATCTAGGTTTTTGTTGAGCGTTCTGTGTGTGAGCCCGGAAAGATTATGCTTCCCTTCAGCCTTGGGGGATTTTGTTTTGTTTTATTTTGGTTTGATTGTTGTACTCTGGAGTCTCGGTCCCAGTAAAGGATTTCAGTGGAGGAAATGGGCAGACCCTGCAACCTCGACACACTTCATCCCAACCGTAGGGTGGGTTTTAGCAATGAAATATCACGCTCATTTGAATAACGGTGGGACTGGGAATAAGGAACAATGTTGCAGGGGAAAATGCCATTGGGAGTCTCAGGACAAGAGTCTATGGATTTCTCATCAACTCTCCTTACCAAGGCAAAATTAACTTTTATAAAATGTATATTTATTGTGCTTCCCTCCTTGTGTAATTAATATTCTTATTCCACCTACTCCCTAGACCTCCAGAAATGACAACAGTTAATAGTTTGAAGAATATTTTTGCATTTTTTTCTATAGAGGAAAACCAATTTTTTTGTTTTTATTAATTTCCTAAATATTACATACTTATTGCAAAAACTTCAACCGATTTGGAAGTTTTGAGAATATAAGGAAAAAAATCAAAGTATTTTTTCTCTTCTCCCACTCAACAATCAACACAGGAGACTTCTGTGACCAGATGTGTGGGGTTTGCTCCCCACCAGCAGGCAAGCCGTCAATTCTCAACGAACGTCAGCTGGGTGTCCTCTAATTCAAGTCAGCTCTGGAGACAGCGTCAGATCACACAGCTTAGAGTCAGCCTAGTTGTGCCAACTCCAACTGGGCAGAGGTCCCTGCTCTTCTCCCAGCAGGGCTTCAGGCAGCCGCCACGCCCTCTGCAGAAGCGTCCATAGCTGTTATCTCAGTCGCCTTTTGGCTTCACTTTCTTGCCAGATCTCGGGGTGCCTGGGCACAGCAGGTGTCATCTTATCACCTCCGTCCACCATACATGTGCTTATCACTCCGAGGAGTCAGCAGTTTCACTATAAGCTGAGTCACTTGTCATGACTCTATTTCCAGACATTTAGGATCACGCAACGTTATTATACATCAAGGGCTCAGTCCCACGAGACCGAGCCCCACTTCTGATGCCGGTGGCAAGCCCTGAGCTTCTGACCGACCAGCCCCCTCCTTGTGTTCCATTAAGTTGCTAGAGCAGCTCACAGAACACAGGGAAACACTTGCTTATGTTTACTGGTTTATTATAAAGGATAGTACAAAGGACACAGATGAAGAGACGCACAGGGTGAAGGATGGGGAAGGGGCAAGGACCTTCCCTGTGATCGCTGGGTGTGTCACCCTCCAGGAACCTCCACGCTTCACTATCCAGAAGCTCTCCATACCCTGTCCTTTTGGATTTTAACGGAGGCTTCATTACACAGCCACACTGATTAAATCATTAGCCATCGACGATCAGCTTGACCTTCAGCCTTTCTCCTATTTCTGGAGATTGGGGGGTGAGGCTGTAAGTTCCAACTCACTAATCATACCTCATCCTTCTGGGGACCAGGCTCCTCCTGAAGCCACCTAAGGGCTGCCAGCCATCAGTCAACTCATTAGCATAAAAAAGGATACTTTTCATTTTGAAGATGCCAAGGAGTTTAGGAGTTGTATGCAAGGAAACTGAAAACAAGATCAAATATATATTTCATAATATCGCAGAAGCATATCAAAATTTAAAGTGAAAATCTTCCCCTTCCACATTCTATTTTCACAGTTAATTTGGTGTATCCCTTTCTTTCCAGAGCTTTTTCTATGTAGAAACAATGACATCTATATGGCTTTTTGGTTGCTGTGGCTTTTTTTTTAAATGCGAATAGGCCTATACTTTACATATTATCCTGTAAATGCACTTTTTTCACCAACAATCTATCTTGGGCTTCTTTCCATATCTATTCATTCTTGGCTATTTTATAGCTGCTACTAAGCAGGATATACCAGGTCCTATTAACCAATTCATTCAGGTTGTTTCCTTTTGTTTTTTCATCTTACAAATAACATTGCAATGATCACGCTCCCATAGTGCCTTATACACTTGTGCAAGCATTTCTCAAGTCTAGTATAGTGGTCGTTAGAATGGACACTTGACCGGCTCCAGCTTCACCACTTTGTAATCTTGGGCAAGTTACCAAACTCCTTTGTGCCTCACTTTCCCCTCCAATAAAATGGGATTCATAAGCAGGACTTACTCTTTTTTTTTTTTTTGAGATAGAGTCTTAGTATGTTGCCCAGGCTAGAGTACCATGGCATCAGCCTAGCTCACAGCAACCTCAAACTCCTGGGCTCAAGTGATCCTCTTGCCTCAGCCTCCCAAGTAGCTGGGACTACAGGCACATGCCACCAGGCCCAGCTAATTTCTTCTAGTTTTAGTTGTCCAGCTAATTTCTTTCTATTTTTGGTAGAGACAGGGTCTCACTCTTACTCAGGCTGATCTCAAACTCCTGAGCTCAAGCAATCCTCCCACCTCGGCCTCCCAGAGTGCTAGGATTACAGACATGAGCCACCATGCCCGCCCAAGTAGGTCTTACACGACAAGATGTATTATAAGAATTAAATGATATAGAATATATAAAATGCTTAGCTCATTGCCTGGAACACCTAAGTACTCATTATGTATTGGCTCTTAATATTTATTAGTATCAATAAGATTAATAAATAGTCCTTATGATAATAATGATCACTTCTCAAGAAAGTAAAAACAGGATAAATTAAGAGTGTAGTAATCAGTTAAGAGAAATGATATTATTACCACTTAAAGCCAATTACTCCATCAGACGGGTTAGTTAATGAAAATTTATTTTAGTAAGTGAAGAATTTCACATTAAGCTAGCTACACGAGAAAGTCCAAACAATTTGCATTTTAAATAACAGGGAATAGGCCTTCTGAGGCCCAGAAGGGAAGACATTAACTCATAATTAGAAGAATCAATCTCGTAGCAGAAAGTTTTAATACTTTTGCTTGCTCTTGTATCCCAACATTTTATCTGGTCGTAAGCAGAGGCTGGAGGAAGGGAAGGGTCAGGAGGGATCCTGGCAGGCCCACTTAGGACCTTGTGATGACTGGCAGAACCTCAGGGCAGGGCCTATGTCTCGGTCACTTTCACATCATGAGTATCATTTAATATCATAAATCCCCACTAGGGATTACTGTCCCTCTTATAGAGCTTGGGAAACTGAGGCTTAGAGACCATGTCATTTAGGGTTTCTGGTTTGTATCCTCAGAAACCAAAACAGACTGATGGAAGTGAAGCTTGGGGAGCAGGGGTCGGGCCGGGATGCTGGGAGCTCCCAGGGTGGGAGGGTCAGCTGGAGAGCTTGGGCCCCAAGCAGGCAGAATCCCGCAGGTGCACCGGGGGCAAAGGCAGGAACCTGGTCTAAGAGCAGGAACATCTGGCCTGGGCTCTGCCAGGTTTTTCAACACTCTCCTTAGATTCCAATTCCAGGCAGGAAGCATCCAACTGCCAAGAGTGGACACACAGGCCAGCGGCATCGGCATCACCTGGGAACTTGTTAGAAATGCAGACTCTCAGGTCCCACCCTGGACGTTCTGAATCAGGAGCTGCATTTTAACAGATCCCCCAGATCTGTACAAGTCACAATTTGGGAAGAGCCCCCAATGAATACCTAATTCCTGATCAATTTCCCCGCGGGGAAGAGATGGCGATTCCTCAACAGGAATCCATGGTGCTCACAGAAGGGAGAGGCGTGGACTCTGGGACCCCCATAAAAGGCACCCCTGGGATCCCAGCACAGGCTCATCTGCCCCCACCCCCACTGCCTCCTTCTACCAGCCCTCGGGGCTCCTGGACAGACAATTCCTGTTGGCACTAGGGCAGGTTACTAAATGCCAGATTGGATTTCTCAGGGGCTGCCAACATCTGGGAGATCCGAGAGAGGCCTCTGCTGTAAAATCCTCGATCTTTTTAAACTGATGAATGTTAAAAGCCTTTTTCTCCCCCCTTACACAACTTTTTGGGCAATGCTGGAACGTTAAGCTGGCAGCTGCATTCCTTTTCCTCAGTGGTGCCTCTTTCCCAGGGACCAGCTGTAGATTTACAGCTATTTTAAGGGATGATGAAGATAAAAGTTTTGGAAGGCCTTGCAAAAGGGCACAAAAGCAAGCACTTGGTTTTCCAGCACAAAGGCTCTGGGAGGGAAAAAGGGAGACACAGACGCTGGGATGACAAAGAAAGGCAGCTTCACTTTTCTTCATCTGGCATCGCCTTGACAGGGAGCTTTTACAGGGGAGCCCCTCTTTGGAAATGTTCTCCCCCTCCTGAAGCCCTGCCACCCTTTCCGCCCGGGGTGGGCATAGCCAGGCCCACAGACGGTCTGTCAGAGGAGCGGGGCGTATCACCGCTATCCTTGGTCCTGAACCATCGTTACGCGTTAGGGCAGCAGTTCACAACCTGGCTGCAAATCTGCCAAAAATTCCAACTGCAAAGCCCTGCCCCCGGGCATTCTGATTCAGTGGGTCTCTTCATTTTTTGAAAAAAACAAGAGCCCAGATGTATCTAATAGTCAGCCCATGGGTTATAACTTGAGAACCACTCTGCCACAGCATGCTTATTGCTCCGAAGCCCATGCAGTAGACGCAGCCATCTGCTGCTGCGGCTGCTTCTTCCTGTTGGTGTCTATTCCCCAATCTTCTGAAAAGACATCCTGGTTCTCCTTAGGAGAGTCACCCCTCTCCACCCTCACCTACCCCACCTTGCTGACCACAGTTACTGGCTCTGAGATGACTCCATGGGAGACAAGGATGGAGCTGGGAGGTGGGAGATGAGGCCCTTCTGGATAATTGGAGCCAACCTGGGGCACGCAGAGCTGAGAGATGGAGACAGACCGGGTCCCAGTGACCTTGTCTGAACCTCTAAATCAAGTGGCCCTGAAGCCAGAAATTGCCCTGGACTTTTCAGATAAAAGCTGGAGATAGGAGAGCTAATGCATTCCCTCTATTGTGCAAGCCAGCTTGGGTCCAGTGTCTGTCACTTGCAACCAAATCTGACTCCCATGTCTTACGACTCTGGTGGCTCTTGTGCGCCCTGTCCTAAGAATTCAGAACCCAGTGAGAGAAGAGGCAGTGTGAGGGAGAAGAGCTGGGGTCAGAGAGAGAAAGGAAAAGAGAGATAAGAATGACTCTAATTTAGACACTGTTTTCAAATAATCAGTTACCAAGGATGAACCCTCAACCAACTATGGCCTAAAGTTCACCTGACTGAAGGAGAATAAAGACATGGCTGGGCCTAGGAGGTTCACACACCACAAGCAGAGGTGTGGTAGGTTGAATGTCACCAAAGTGTTCACAGATTTTTTTTGTTTTCATTTTCTTTCTTTGCTCTATCACCTGGGCTAGAGTGCAGTGGCATCATCGTAGCTCACTGCAGCCTCCAACTCTCAGGCTCAAGTGATCCTCCTGCCTCAGCCTCCCGAGTAGCTGGGACTACAGGTGCAGGTTACCACGCCTGGCTAATTTTTCTATTTTTTGTGGAGACACTCTTACTCTGTCTCACTCTTGCTCAGGCTGGTCATTTTCTATCTCAATGAAAGTGTTGCTGCTTTTACCCTGTCCTAGACGGCTTTGATTTGTGCTACAAGGTTTCCACGGCCGATCTCACTGCAGCTTTTTTTCTGACATTTACAGTGTTTGTCCACTCTGTGGAGTTGGGCAGTGTGAACCCCTCCATCGGTGCACTGGGCTCAAGGCTCACCCCCTTCTATGACACCGTGGGATGGATATGTACGATATTTACACTCCCAGAAGTATTAAATCCATAACAAAAATAAATACTGAAAGATTCAAAGTTCTTCAGGACTGAAAATAATAACTCCCAGTGGTATAATTCCAGAGCATCATTTCTCTGTGTAGGAGGCACATTTGGGAGTAGGGAAGCATGATAAAAATACCTCTACCCCCTTCCATGTGATTTTGAGAGTATCCCTATTGGGGTAAGGAAGAGGTTCTTATTAGTGGGCACCGAAGTGGGTCAGTGCTGGTATATTATGCGAGAGGGGAGAATCGCCTGGCAGAGGTTCCGGGACAGGGGTAATTAGGCGGAAGGCCAGGGCCCAGATGAGAGACCGCTGGGGAGAGCTGAAAAGCCAGGATAACACATAACAGGAGGCTATTTTTAGAGACGTGAGATCAGATTGTAGGACAAGCATATCTAGGCAACTGGGAATAGGCATTAGAAAAGGCTTTAAAGCAAAAGAACGTCAGGGCAAAATTATGGTGTTTGCACGACTGTCAAGAGATGTGCAATTTTTAACAAATTCTGGGGGCCAGTTGCCTCTGGGCCCAAGAAAAGGATTTGTCCCTTTTTGAACAAAGGTCGCACCTCTAATGTGGTGTGCGGTTACTAGGTCACGAACATCGTATTACACTGACCTTTGAGAATGTGTGGCTCCGGGCCAGGAGGAGGGAGGAGCCCGCAGTGGATCTGGGGGTCTTGTTTTGATCTGATTCTTGGCCTGGTAAGTGGGTAAAAGAGAGCTTGTTTTTAATTATTTGTTAAACTCTAACACTGGTGTTATTTGGACTTTTCTGTACTATTTTACAATAAAACAGTAAAACCAAAAAGCCAAGTGCTAACAGAGAAATATTGTGAGTTATTGAGAAGGTGTGGGAATCAGAGAAGAAGGCGGCCATTAGAAACAGTTTCCACAAAAAGTTTTTATATGGGGGAAATGTTAATGATACAGTGTGCAGTGACACAGTGGGCTACAAATATGCATCTGCAATAATATCTAGCAAAACTATTTTAAAATATATGTGTGTATAGGAAAAATATTGGAAAGTGCCGTACCCCTTACCCCAACCCCCTAAAAGAAGGGAGAGGGTTTGGTAGGCCACTGGCTGCTTTGGTACAATAAATATGGTGTAGTGGTTAAGAACATGCTTAAGGCTTTGGAGGCCACATTCCAGCTCTGCCATCTACTAATTGGGCCCCTTTAACAAGTTTCTTAACCTCTCTGACCTCAGTTTTTATCTGTGAAGTGGGGATTAACATTGCTGTTGGGGAAATAGGTTCTGGCAAAATTTCTAATCTATTCAAAATCTCCCTAGACTGCCAGCATGGTTTAAGGAGGTTATGGATGAGGCTGGAGATGATTGTGAAAGGTTCAAGACCCCCTTTGGACCCTGACTTGCTATTGTCCTCTCTTTTTCTTTGTTTGTTTGTTTGTTTGTTTGTTTTTAGACAGAGTCTCACTCAGTTGCCCTGGGTAGAATGCAGTGGCATCATCATAGCTCACTGTAACCTCCAACTCCTGGGCTCAAGCAATCCTCCTGCCTCGGCCTCCCAGAGTGCTAGGACTATAGGCATGAGCCACTGTGCCTGGCCTGTTTTTGTTTTTTAATGGTGTTGCTTGATTCTATGGGGGAAGCTGGGAAGGGTGATTTGGGGTTCACACCATGCCCTAGGCCAGTAAGACATGCCTCAGTACAGCCTGCCCTACCCTGCAATGGGCTCAGCTCCCTGTCCCACCAGCACTGCGGCTGGCCGGCAGGGAGCAAATTCCATTGACTCGACACCTTGACCCTACTTAGGAAGACAAGCTTTGCCAATATTCAAAATCAAGATGTCTCTCTGGTCAGATCATTAGTATAGAAATATATTGAATCTATAATATCTTTAAAACCAAATTTTTCTCTCTGAACCTTGATAATTAATATAACCCATGGCTCTCTTTTGGAAGAGAAAAGCATGAATGATGAGATTCAGCCCAGGAAAATTCCCTAAACATTTCCCCATTCCATTCTGGGTTAGAGGAACACATTCTGAACTTTATTTATTTACTTATTAATTTTTTAGAGACAGGGTCTTGCTCTGTCACCTAGGCTGGAGTGCAATGGCTGGACCACAGTTTACTACAACCACAAACTCCTGGGCTCCAATGATACTCCTGCCTCAGCCTCCTGAGTAGCTGGGACTACAGGTGTGTGCCACCATGCCCTGCTAATTTTTTCATTTTCTTGTAGAGACAGGGTCTCGCTATGTTGCCCAGACTAGTCTCAAACTCCTGGCTTCGAGCAATCCTCCTGCCTCAGCCTCCCAAAGTGCTGGGATTGCAGCATGAGCCACCACGTCAGGCTGCAGTCTTCAACTTTAAAAGCATCCTCTAAAATACCTCCCTTGCACATTGTTCTAGAGATTGGATGGGAACAGAGCAGAAGCCCAGGACTCAGTTTCTTGTTCTGCAGCAACCAGCTACAGAATTCAGGACAAGACCACTCATGTCCCTAGGCCTAGCTTTCCACCTTCAAATGGGGTTTCCTCTAGTCCAGGGTCTTCCAGGTACAAGAAGTCTATGTTTGCTCAAGGCAACCCCATACGATGTGAATGTGCAGATACCGAGCGTGAAGGCAAGGAGATCCCATAGAAGCCAAGCTCAGGAAGTGAGGCCTGGTAGGGCCTTTTCTCTCCCAGTCTCTCCTGGGGGCATCGTAAGTGTGGCTCTCGAATGGTTCTCCTTCTCTCTGTGTTGCGCCATTCTCCTCTCTCTGTGCCCCCACCTTCCGGTTTGTGTGCCCAGCAACAACTGACTATAGCCCTTTAACTCTTTCAGCTCGGCTGCAGAAGAGCACATGTGCATGACCATTTCATCTCTCTCAGGGCCAGGTGATTGTCAATTATAAGTCAGCTGGCCTGTGCATTGGCTCAGGTTGAGTAAGGCATCCACCCTGCTCCAAAGGACTGTGGGCGGAGTAGGGAGTGCAGGCCTGGCCTTGATGAGGCTTGGGTGGGGCAGGCGATGGAGTCTACCTTATGCAGGAAGAATACAAGCTTCATATGGCAAGGATCATATGACGGTTGTGAAATTGCTTTAGAAATTGTCAGATGTAAATTTAAGGTATTCTAATTATGATTCAAAATCATTGGTAGGCTTAAAATATAAAAAAGAATGAGGGTCAGGAGACAGCTTGAAGGAGCTACCAAAATAGTCAAATGCGGTACAATTTGAGCAACAAAAGTAATCATGATGGTAATGGATTATTGCCCACAGTAAAATAAACACCCAGGAGTCCTCAGTGACAGAAATGGTTGGATAAATTTTAAAATGTTGGGAAAGGGAAAGCTCCTTACAATGGAATTCCAATTAAATAAATGTATAAAGAATGATGGAAATAGAAAATCACCACTTAGCAAATACCACGGTAATAATTGCTATAAGCAAGGATGTTGTGGTCCAAGTGTTTGTATCCCCCCAAAATGTGTAGGCTCAGACCTAATCACCAATGTGATGGTCTTAGGAGGTGGGGCCTTGGCTGGTGATTAGGGCATGAGGTCGGAGCTCTCAGGAATGGGATTAGTGGCTTCGTAAAAGAGATCCCCGAGAACTACCTTGCCCCTTCTGCCATGTGAGGACACAGCTAGAAATTGCCACCTATAAACCAGACACCATATCTGTTGGCGCCTTGATCTTGGACTTCTCAGCCTCCTTGCCAGGTCTTTCCCAGCCTATAAGAAATAAATTTTTGTTTTTTATAAGCTTCCCAATTTATTGTATTTTGTAAGAGCAGCCAGAATGAGCTAAGGGAAAGGATTGTCAATGGATGCTAAAAGTAGTGGGCAAATATATGATAGCAACAGGACATTTACATAGTCTCTAAGTATCTCTCTACAAGATGCTTATTAATTGCGAAGGGGAAAATAGTAACTTTGCAGCAGAGAAATCTGGCAGATACCACCTGGGCCAACTATTCAAAGTTCACATCACTAGCAATGTGACATATCAATGTCATATGCCTCCTGGTATGATGCAGTTGGGGGGGGCACAAAAATGCGCAGCCTGAATTTAACCACGAGGAAACATCATACGAACCCAAGTTGAGAGCCAGTTGCCAGTCTATAAATTAGCAGACAGTACTCTCCAAAAATGTCAAGGTCATGAAAGCAAAGGAAAAAAAAAAGACCGAGGAACTGTTCCCGACTAGAGACTGTTAAGGAGACATGAAAACGAAATGCAGTGTATAATTCTGGATTTGGTCCTGGGCAAGAAAAAGAGCACTAGTGAGATCATTAGAAGCATTTCAACAAGGTCAGTAGGTTACTTAATAGTATTGTGTCAATACTAATTTCCTGTTTTGATAATTGTGTTGTGGTTATGTATGATGTTAATATTTGGGGAAGGTGTGGAAAGGGTATGCAGGAATTCTTTGTACTACTTGGGCAACTTTATTTTTAAGCCTTGATTATTATTTCAAAATTCACAAGCTGAAAAAATAAAATGAGAGCACTCATTAGTACTGATAAGGAATAATCTCCAAAGCATATTACTGAATGAAAAGGCAAGGGGAAAAGCCTTATGTAATATTAACAGTATGCTATCCTTTGTGTCAAAAAAGCGTGATACACACACACACATACACAGTTTGAATCTACACAGAACATCTCTTGAAGAAAATGTAAGCAATTGGTTATAGCGGTTGCCCCTGGGGTAGGGAACTGGAACCCGACAGTAAGGGTTGGGAGAAAGACTTACTCTGTATCATGCACGATTTTTGGTATTGCTTGAGATTTGTGAAATATTAGTACCATACATGTTTTACCCTTAAAATATCATTAAACCACCAAAATCTGTTTGTCTTGCAAAATCTGGATTCATTTCACCAAAGCTTCCTAGGACCAGATATACCCTTTTCAAGACACCCCCTCCTATACTGACTGTTTCTGTCTCTCTAAGCTAAACATGTGCCAGTGTGATTAGATTTCTTCCCAAACTCATATATATGCCCATGGAAGCGGAAGAACAACAGAGCGAGAAAGAAGAAAAGGAGCCAAGATGATTGATTGGTGATTATTTGAAACTCTTTAGGTTACTCTCTCATGCTTCATGAATGCTTAACAAATAGCCAATGTTTAATTCAATTCTGCCATTAAAGAGCACGAGTTTTACTACAAAACCAGATACGAAATCCTCTTTAGTGTCAGGCAAGGTCTGGATAAGTAGGACTAAAATAAAATGTGAAAGTCTTGTCTCCTTGTGGTTTGAAATCTTAAAAGGAGTGAAGCATTTTGAGAGAAGTTTGGCTGCAGGTATTAAAAACGTCAAGACTTGCTGAAGACTTCCGGCTATAACAGTATGAAGAGGCAGGCAAATCCTCTCTCCCAAAAAATAAGAATAAAACTGGACAAAATGATCCAAAACAGCGAATGATTTCAGGGCTCTGGAGACCAACCAAAGGCAAATATTAAACCAAGAGATGTCTTTTCATAAAGAACTGCTGGAAGTTTGGGTAAGAACAACAGGAGGCTGCAGTCTTCTTGCCAAAGGCTTGTCCCATCCGGCCACCCAGCTCGATGGCTGTAGCCACTTCAGCAGGGTGGGACAGGACTAGAGAACCAGCATGGCTGCAAGAGGGAGCAAAGGATTTGGAATGGAGAGTGAAAAGGCCACACTTGATGGCGCGGTCAGTGAAAGTAGCAAGCTCAGTAGACAGTGAACATGGGAGCCTGCAGCTCCGCTAGCTGAGGCTGGGGCCCCCATTGGGGTGACTAGCCCATCAGCCAGAGTTTCAGTAGGAAGACTCTGTTTTGTTTTTGAGAGAGGGTCTTGCTCCGTCACCCAGGCTAGAGTGCAGTGGCATCATCAGAGCTCACTGCAGCCTCAAAGTCCTGGGCTCAGGTGATCCTCCTGCCTCAGCCTCCTGAGTAGCCGGGA